>JASAOA010001777.1:0-70312 GCA_030849815.1 Vickermania spadyakhi
TTTTAGTTTTAGATGCGCTGGTAGTGGCCGCGTCTATTTAAAATTACTGTAGTTTGGTTTGTTCGGTGTGTTCTTTGTTTTTGTTTGCAAATTTGTTGTTTTTAGTTTAGAAGAACACGTGTAGAAGGTGCGAAGATTTTTTTATTTTTTTTTTCTCTGGTGGTCCTTGCATATTTTGAATTCATAGTTATGAATTTTTCTTCTGTAGTACTGTTCAATCTGAAATAAAGCTCATGCTTTGTTTTATTGAATTACTCTTTCACTTGTTCTACATGATATGAGGGAGAAGGAAGTGACCATTTAAGAGACAAAGGAAAAAATTATTCGATCGAGTTGAAACGGTTACTGGGAAGAGGATTCAGATTATGGCTAAAAGTTTCAGAGAGAGGTGTGGCTCACTTCGAAGTAAAAACATCCGATAATTGGTAGACGATGGGTAGGTGGCTTCTGCTACATCCTTATTTTTATTATTATTAATTTTGTTTTATTGGAATCATTTCGTCTTTTCAACTTACCGTTAGGTGGTTACTGTGGCCGTAACTGATGGTTCGTTTGTGATATTTTTTTTGATCATCTCACAACAGAAATAATGATCTGCTTATGTGTCGAAACTCCAGAATTAACTTTTTCTTCCCCCTTCTTTCTTGCTTTATGTTGTATTTCCCTGTTGTTTGGTGAAGCTCATTCAGATTTCGATCATACACTGCTTCTTTTAGTCTCGTACGTCTTCTATGCACGAAGAAGAAATTTAAAGACATTAAAATCAACAATAGCAACAACAAGGTACCCAAAGACGTCACATTTAAAGACATCACTAAGTTTTACTATGATACAATAATAGTATTTACTCCCAGAACGATAGTATTCATCTCTCGTTTTACTCTTCTTTTGTTAAAACCCTTTCTTCGAAGCACACTCCTACCACCGAGGAATGGAACACCTTCCTTTTCTGTAATTTTTTATTTTAAAAAAAGACAAGTCCTCCTCTCATCAAAAAGAAGCTGAAGTCGCACCCCACTTGGCATCTGCGCTGCTTTAATCTGGTTTCTCCGGATCTTCTCCTCGCCACCAGCACAGAAAAGAAAACGATAAGAATATATATGTTCAGATACCTCCATAACTCTCATTGATGAAGCATGGAATGGAATCATCTATCTCGCCATTGAAGTGCCTCTCTTGAGTATTCTACACTTTATTGAGGATGTACGCACATGCATCTCTCTCTCTCTCTCTCTCTCAACAGATCTCTTTATTTCTATGTTTTTTGGTTATCGAACATCATTGTGAGTTCTGTGCAGCTCCTCATCTCTAAGGAAGAGCAGAAGGAGGAGGCAGTGCCACACCCATGTGTAGTATGTCGCTCGAATCTCTCAGGGCTCAAGGACGCCCACCCATCGACTTCCTGCACTCTCGCGTAGTCTAGAGGCAGAGGAGGTCAAAAACAAAAAAAAAGAGGAAAAACAGGGATGAGTAACCGGGACATAAAGATATTCTTCTCTTCTATTTTATAATAGTTCTATGGTGCTAATATATTAGTAGATTTCTCTTGTATTAGTGAGTTCCTATTCGGAGATAATATTTTAAAAGAGAAGAGAAGAATAGCTGCGTGTGCCGGACACTCATCCCTATTCTTCTTCTAGCTCAAAAGCAGTGTTAAAAAGAATATGTATTTGGATGTTATCTCTGGGTGGCGGTACTTGAGGGCCAAATGAACTACTCAGGTCGTCGAAGAAACGAAGGTGGCGGGTTTGACGAAGAGAATCATTTCGAATTTGTGTTAGGATCTCGTTTTAACACAAAGAATGCATGCTGGCCTTCATTATGCATATATATATATAAACTTCCCACCTCGACGTAGATCCTTGGAAAATGTGATGTGGTCGCTATTCGAGTTTTCACTCGTCACGTTTTCTATTCTGCTGGAAATAGAGAATACTCTCACTTTATAGCGTTCATCACTCTTTCTTTTTGTTTGATATTAATGCAGAGAAGAGAAAGTTTGGTTGTTTGAGGTTGTTGTTTTTCTTGGAGGTTTCACGGCATCCTGTTTATTTTCTTCTCTCACTGGACTATCAACAAAGCACATGGTTTTTAATTCTTATGATCTAGACCCTCACCGTTTAAAACAATGGTGCTCACATAACGTATAAGCAGAATCAGAAACAGTCGTTGTGTATGACATCTTGTGATTGTTAGTGGAGTACAGTAGAGACCAAGTGAAGTCTGTATAGTATTCTAGCAAAGCAAATTAGTTTACCGGTGGTATTCCTTTACTTCTTTGCATACAATCACTAGGTTCAACTCTAACCCTAAGAGGAAGACACAGAGGCCATCTGGGCTCCTGCTGCACACCTCCCGACGAGTAGACTCGACTGGGTCTTCATCTTCTCTCACACCCGTCCGGAGAAAGATGAGAATGGTCAACCGCTACCACTCGACCGCACAGTCCCCGAGTACTACAACATGTATTTGGATCGTCAAGCAGCACTTCACACAGCGACCACACCGACAGAGCCAGTATGGGCACAGGACATCCTCCGACCGCAGCAGCAAGCGATCCGCGAGGAAGCTCTGGACCCGGTCAACCTTTCCGTGGAGGCAAGACGAACACTCCAGCACCGTATCACGCAGGGTTTCGAGCCCGGAAACGGGACATGATTCTGCCCAACCGTACACAACGCCTGCTACTGCGCTTAAGAGTGACAGCGTGCCCGCAACTCCCGGGCTCACTACCGAAACACCCCGAGCCATGTCGATGGTGCGGAAAGTTGCTCGGTCGGTACTCCAATGCGGTGAACTCAGATTGTCCAGAAGAGGAAGCTGCTTTGCACATGTTTCAGTGCCGGCGTTTTCGTCCACCCACGGGGTTAACGATAACATCCCTTTTTGAGAACCCGCCCAAACCATCACTGATCCATTTCATTGAAGCATTCACGCGAGTCAGTGACGAAGAACATGAACTTGGAGACAGTGAAATGAGTGCAGAGGACGAGGAAGAAGAACATATCTGTAACTAATGTAATTATAATAACACAAAAAAAAAAATTACATCCCAATACAATGGTGGGGGCCGTTGGCCCAATAAAAAGTTATAATGTTGACCAGGCTTCTTTTCACTACCTTTATTTTCTTTATGAGAGTTGACAATATTTTGTGGCATTTCGCCTCTTTGCCGTAGTTCGGGTTTCATTTCCGATTGGAGGTCATTTGGGGCTTTTCAACGTAAACTCCATCCACTGCGGTGCGCCAATTTCTTTTTTTATTAGTATTCTCGAAGTCGGGGCCGCAGAATTTCAACATCCAAGTGAAGCAGACGTAAACCAAGAAGAAATGGAACGCGAGCTCGATCCGGTGATGAAGGAGTCCCTCACCACCTGCCTGTGGAGCACTCTGCATCACCGGTATGTGCTGCTCGCCAGTCCAACACTGATGTCGCTCACTACACCACCTTTCTCAAGAAGCACTACCACGGCAGAGAACTGGCCTCAACGACGAATGCACCATCTGGCGGTCAACCGGCAAGTGTGCGATGCGCTGCTTCAAACGCTCTCGTTGAATAAATGTGCTCCATCGCCTGGCGACGACGGGGCATCAGTGAGGCCTCCGGTGAAATCGCATGGTTCGGATGAAAGACGTTTTCATCGCGCATTGCGAGGCTTTCAGCTCACTCCTTCGGCTTCCTTGCTGAAGAACGTAGAGACAAGAGCCCAATCCAGCCACCAGAGCCCTGCTATGCCATTAGGGATTCCACCGCAACACGTCTTACAACACCTCGCCACTGCGCTACAGCAGCAACAACCACCACCACCACCAGCGTGTGGTACGCAGCCCAATACGGCGGTGGCGCTCTCTTCGTTCCTCACAGAATCCTCTGCACTCTGGAGCCGCTTAGGCTCTGCGTTTCTCAATGGGTGGCAGCAGCTCGTGGTCGGCGGATCTGCTCTTGATGCGGCGGCTGGTGCGTCGCGACGGGTTTCACCATTCGGTGCCCCCACCGGGATACACGAGACCCACGATGTGGTTTCTACGGTGGCCGGCAGCGGTTCGACAAGAGGAGATGCACTGGAACCCCATTCCTCTTCTGCCATGCCTCCTCTTCACCGCACTCTCTTCTCTTGGAATGTAACGAGCTCTATTTTGTTGTGGTTTTATCCACTGGACGAACCCGAACGTGAAACAACCGAAGAATGGCGTTTGATACCTCGTGAAGACGTGGAAGCGGCGTTGTACGCGATCTGGCACCTTCATCCACCCCCTCTCCCTTTGTCGCAAAACAGCTCTGCAGTGAAGTCAATAGACGAAGAGGTGTATGGTATTCAAGCGAGTTCCGTTCCCGTACACCTCACACTCGACAGCTCACCCGAAATGCCATCACCAACGCGAACGGGGCGTACGACCGTGACTGTGGTTTCCGCCCTCAGCTGCATCGCGGCCAGTCATCCTGGCGCCACGCATCAGTGTCGACGTCTTCTACAGGAAGTGAAGGAGAAGCAGGCAAAAGAAGTCCAGTTCGACCGACGTTCCCCCTCCGCCCAATCGCCAGAGAGCGGTTTCCGTGCAACGGCGCCACCCCAGTGGACCAGCGTCGCGTACCTTCGCCAGACAAATCAAGGAAGTGAAGAAGCGAGCGGCAACGGGTTCGCTCATTCGTCACTTCTTTCCTCTCAGGATGGTCAGCGGTTGGATCGCTTGATGCGTGCCGCAGCTCGAATCGCGGTGGATTCCTCTTTAGGCGCCAAACCACTTCCGTGTCACGTGAACGCAGTGGATTCCTCGAGCGTGTCTGCTCTTGAAACACCACCGTCTGGCTTCGATGCCAGCCGAAGGACGGATGTCGGATTCGAAGCGCCGTTCGCCGGTCTGTTGGTGCTCTGGATGGTACCGCAGCCGTCCCCGACGTCTTCCCGTCGCAGGATGGAAGCCGACAGAGAAGCCACGTTGCAGCAGTGGTGGGAGGACGTATTTCACGAAGAGTGGAACGCGTGGATCGCTGAGAACGGAGAGCCGTCGTCACCTCCGCGGTGCGTTGGGAATGAAACGTTCCCCTTCCCGATGAAGCGATGTCGTGCAGACGACACCCGGTCGGAGGCGGATGACGCTTTGGATCACCAGCTGCGTCAGCTCTCCAAGCGTTATCGGCGAGCCCTGCGGCAGTCCCGTAATCCGCATAGTCGTTTAGAAGGGGGAGCCCTTCCAGAAGCCTGTAACCACCACAACCGCAAGAACGGCAGCACGACGGACTTGTTTTCATCGTCCCGTTCTTGTTCGGTTGGTGCGTCCTGGAAACAAGTCGCTCAGAATTTTGCGCCGTGCTGGAAGGTGCAGCTCGTCCCGCTGGCCGCCGCAGAGTGCTCGGAAACCCATGAGGACGAGTCAACCCTCTTGCTTCGCCTCTCCACGGCACTGCAGCATGGTATGAAGGACCTGCTAGAGCGTTATGCCTCATCTTCTCGTGATTAATCGGTCCTCAGCTCCATTGTTAATATTAAAATTGATGCATATATATCATTGTTGGCACGAACACGAGATGGATCACCGCACGTATGGCACATTTATTCATGAAGAACTCCTTTTCTATGTTTCTTTTTTTGTTTTGTTTTGTTTTTTCGTTTTCGGGGGGAGTTAAAAGGTAATCAGAAAAAGCATTCGTCATTCCGTAAAGAGAGCAGACCCAGTCCTCCAACAGCAGTCACTAGAAGAGCTTACAGCAGTACCTGCATAGAGGAATAGAGGTCCAGGATGCCAGAGAATCTCACACCTTTCACACACGCCGCGTTCTCCACACTTACTTCTACTGCCTTTTGTTGACCGTGACCTCGAAGCCAAGCAGCTGCCGATCGGAGTCGTCTGATGGACGAAATCAGCGGCTGATTCTCACACTAAACGACGACTACTACACTCGACGAATCCAAGCGGTGGATCGTGCACATCTTGCCGATACCTGACCTCCCTACCCTTTCGAATTTGAACTACGACAGTTTGTGCTTTCACAACTACATTCTCCTCGAGGGATCTGTGGTGGCAATTGTCATGTCCCGCTTCGTGAATGTGAGGGAGGCCCGACAGACGGCGTGTGCAAGATGTTGTGTCTGCACGCCACATAAACCGCGGCATTCCTCTTATAGGATAGGCACTGCGCGAACGCGCAGTCAGACGACTGGAAGGGAATTCGAAATAGGCAATGGAGAGAGAGGTGGCTATGGCGTGTTCATCGGGTCAATCGAGCACAGCGCATTTTGAGAATTAAATGCATCATCATCGTGTGTGTGATGGATTCAGTTTTTTTGTTTTCTATTTTTTTGATTCGGGTTCCTTTCTCTTGAACTTTGAGAAAAGGGAAAAAGAAATTAACAATTAGAATTCAAAAGACGAATTAAAATCTATATAGATTGCAATCGGTGCGATATCCCTGGTGCCTTCTTCTTGTATTGTGCACACACACACACACACACACATATTATGTATATTTATAATGATGTTCAATCCTTTCTTTTTGGTGATGTTGCTAAACCTCTTTGCGAATCACTTGCACGTCGACTACTGCTGCTGTCTTGAAACTGAACTATTGACGTTTCGTTCAGAAAGATCTCTGTTGCATGATACCATGGGGAATTAGCCCTTAACCTAACGTACCCTCACGTCGTAGTGATGAAGAAATCCACAAACGTAAATGAAGTAAGGGTGCAAATGCAATTAAAATAAAGAGTGAGAAAAAAATGAAATTTGAGAATATAGATATCTTTTTTTTATTATTATTATTATATACAAAACAACAGCAAAAACAAAATATATTTTGGCTGTTTGAATCAGCAGTGGGTCAGTAGTGCGGAGCGGTAGCAGACTCCAGTTGGAGGGGTACACCCATTAAATCTCTTTTCATCGCTTCTCCTTTCTATTTTTTCGTGCAAGGAAATAATAATCATCATAATAATCATAGTTTGGTGTCATACCACTCCTGCATCGACACATACAAACACATAAATCATAATTATTATATATATTTGTGTGGTTCCTTTAGCTTCTGAATATGGTCTACTTGCACGTGAAGGATCTTCGTTTCTGTCAGGTGCTCGATCAGCTGTCCACACTTTCTGCAGACCCCCTCCCGTCCACCGCAGCGCTTCCTCCTTCCACACCTCCATCAACGCCACAACGGAAGCCAGGAGAAGAAACGCTACAGGATGTCTGTCCGGAGCGGAAAGACATCATGGAGAAGGTGGAAGCGCCCTTGTGGTGTCCTCTGCAAGTGTTGCATCACGTGCGACAGACGTGCTCCACCGCACTGCTCGCGAAGGCGGTGAAGGTGTTTCTGGCGCTGGAAGTGGCGTACTTACGACGTCTGGGGCTTCATTTAGAGCACCCCTTCTCCTCTCCTACCGCAAAGGCGAGTGCTCCTAGTGGAAGACCGCAAAGGAGCAGTGACGTCCTCTTGTGGGGTGAGGCGCTGTGGTACCGCATCGCATCATCGCGGCCACCCTCCCACTCTCATTTCAACCAGCCGAAGACCCCACCAGAAGAAGGAGGGAACACTCCAGAGAACCTTCAAGAAGAAGAAGGTTCACTTTCCACGCCGCAGGATCGAAGGAATCGGTGGAAAGTGGTCTTGTCGGAGGCGGTGCGCCGTGCGTGGGAGCAGGACGTCGTCGTTCTCTCGGCGGAGAGGAAGAACCGCTTCGCGCGAGCCGCATTACAAAGCGATGCCACGAAGCCTCAGCCCACGCTTTCGGCGTTCTTGACGTTTGTGGAAGACCAGCTCGCGACGTTTACCTTTCAAGACTATCAAGTAGAAGCGCTACTGGCACCGTCACCGAAAGACGTGCGACCAACCAACGAAGAGGAATGCGAAGCTCCGCCGCCGGACTCATTGCCCTCGACGTCGTCCTCCAGGTGGAAACAGTGGGCGGTGGAGTCCGCCACGTCACTGGGGACTTTGGCGATGTCCCTCACACCGGCTGACTTGGAGCCAGAGGCGTTGCTGCGCCAGCTGTGTCTCTCCTCCACCAGATGGTTTCCCTTCCATTCGACCACACTTCCCAAAACGAAAGATGAAGAAGATCCTGTGTGGGGAGCCGTACGACAGTGCTTTGTCGCCGGCCCGCTGGTTCGCCTTGGTCTCCTACTGCAGCTCCTCACTCTGGCCAAGCAGTGTCGAGATGCGCAGGAGTGTATTCTAAGAGACGCAGTAGTGCAGCGTGGTGCCGGCAGTGGTACGCTGCACCGCACCGCGACCCCATCTCGGACGGCAGCGCCTACCGGCTCCGCATCTTCTGCTCCTTCACCTTTGTTAGCCGCCTCCCGTGCGGCTTTGCATAGTGAATTCTCTTTTCACGACACCGCTTTACTTCTACCCATTCGATTCCTTGAAGGAGTGTTGCGTCGAGCTCGTCAAGTGGTTGGGCAGCGGAGCGAGAAGGACTTCCCGTGCGTCACAAGCCCGTCGAGCCCTGGAATGAAACGAGAGAATAGAACAGAGGAGGGCCAACGGGATGCCGTGGACGATGCGGAAGTGCTCGTTGCGGTGTGGAAAGCCTGCGCTCGTCGCGCCCACCATCAAAAGCCCGCTGCACCTCATCCTTCAAGCTCTGAGCGCTCCAGCCGTCACCCGTGGCACACGGCACGGGATCAACAAGAAGGCGGCGCCACCGCTGGTGCGAACCCCAAAGACGAGGAAGGGGGAGTGAGAGGGATGTCGAACGACGTCACTGAACGACCTGCTTCCTCTACCGCCCACGGTGGTCCCGACGCAAAGAAGAAGGGATGCCGCACCACAACTAGCCCTTTGGGGTGGCGACCGAACGAACCACCACACCACGAGGCGCTTGACCTGGAGTGCATTGCGGTGCTCGTCCTCTCCCCCGCCCGCACGCCCGCCGCACCACGTGTCCCCCCAACCGAGACGTCGAACCCGTCTCGCGTGGCCTCGACGATCTTCACGGGCGAAGCACGCCGTCGGAAGAACGACCGGGTAGATCTTCTTCAGCAGGCTTCCACCGCGTACTACTACGACAAGGTGGTGCGGCGCACCGGTCTCGGAGCGAATGCGGCAACGCGCTGTGGCCCAACGACAGACTCGGACACCATTCGGCCCTTGTACGAAAAACTCTTCAATATGCAACGCTTTCAGCAGTACGAGAGCACCGGAGATGGCTGGCGTCGGTCGAGTCGCGCAGACGAGGAGGAGAAACTCGATGAGCAGCAACGGCAACGTGGAACCGGGATCTCCTCCGTGATGGGAGATCTGTCCATCGGCCTCGACATGCTGCTGATGCTCTTCTCTGGTGCGGCCATTGGATACTTTCTTGGCATGCTGCGCGGCGCCAGTGAAACCGTTCGTCTCTTCTATATGATCATCGGCGTCACTGTGATGTTGTTCGTGGATGGGCTGCTGTTGATCGCTTATATGACACGAGGCGACCGCAAAGCCGCTCAGGCGCTACGCCGTAGAGAGAAATTGCTTCAGCGGGTCGGAAAAAAGGCCGCTTCCCCCGCCCGTACTCGTACAGCCGCTTCTCTGAGTACGGGTGATTCCAGCACAGCAAAGAAAGATCTGTAAATCCATTCCAAAAAAAAAAGACCAACGCATGGACAGAGCCCCTTCTGACCTCTGGTCTTGCTGTGGCGTTTGGTTTAGAAAGCGTGCCGAAAGAGAATAAGATGGGCGAACAAGCACCAAGAGGGTGCGGATGGAATCTCTTTCTTTTCTTTTTATTTATTCGCTTTGATTAAGTTAAAAAAGTTTATTTATTTTTGGTTATTGGGTATGTAGTTCAGGACTTTGGTGGTTCGCTTCAAAGGCTTCTCTACATCCTGCTTATGTGCATGCTGTTACTCCGTTGTCCCTCTGGTTTTAAAATTTTATTTTTATTTTTTATTCATTTTCACGGTTTCGGTTTTTTTGGTTCACAGGTTTGGAATCAATGTATGCTGGTTTTTCTAGCTTCTCTTCCTTCTTAACCCGCCCCATTCAGTCTCACTGAACAGAAGAAACAACCCGACATTTTAAAAAATATATATCAAGGGGAAAAAAAAATCGAAGATAACAAAAGAAAAGTAAGGAGATTAAGAGGCTCTTCACTAGTTAGTTACTCACAACAAAACAAAAAAAAGAACTATTAAAAGATATTCGAAAGGGAAAAGCATTTTATTTACTTTCATCCATTATTTTTTTGTTCTTGTTGTTGTTGTTTTTTTTTTTTTTTTTGAGGCAGCCTAAAAAGCAATTAGACGTTGCTGTGGCAAACACGCACCAAAGCACATCACTGTTTGCGCTCCTTACTTTCTGGAGTGATACAGGCATACACCTTTCTTAGTATTATTATTACTCCCTTCGTTGGATAGATAGCACCTTTACATACGTGTGTTCAACGTGTCGACAATTTTTCTTTGCTGTCGTTATTCACGTTTTTTATTACGGTTATTGTGGTTCCTCATATTTTTTGTATTTTGTGCGGTAGATTCACTAATTCAGATAGCGAACCGATAATATAATAATATATCATATATTCCGCACCCTGGTCCGCTCCCTTATCTTTAGTGGTGCCTGCAGAGAATTCTTACGCTCATTTCTTTTTTATGATTATTTCTCTTTTCTTTATCATTTCTCCTTCATTAATTAACTTCTATTCTTTGCCGTTCTATCGCTATTATTTTCCTGTTTGTTCACTTTTTCATCAATTTCATCCTGTTAGTGCTGGTAGCAGCGAGAAGTGTTTTTTTTTTTTTTTTTTACATATATATACAGCAGTTGTACATCATTAGTATAGAAGGTTGTTGTTTGTTTGTTTTGTTTTAAGAAAGCTGTAATAATTATCTTATCTGAAAGGATTATTTCTAGTGGCATTATTTATCTGTTGCCTACATCTTTTTTTTTTTTCATGAATATAAGTTGTACACACTACTTTTCCTTTAATCATTAGTCCACTCCTTCCCAACCCTATTATTATTATCGATATTTCTACACACACCCACACACACACATACTGACGTATCGATATTCAATACATCCAACCACTTGTTTTGTTTGTTGTTTGTTTTTTTTCATTCCTACTCGTCTTTCTCTCTCTCTCTCTCTCTGCGTGTCATCAGAAAAGGACTGTTTTTTTTTTTTTTTCCTTCTTTCTGTCTCGTTTTGTTGTTTTCTCTCTTTCTTTATTCCTTTTATCTAATATTAAAAAATAATATTATTATTATTATTATTATTATATACATATCTGGTGGAGTTCGAGTGAGAGAGAGTTGTTTTTTTTCCTCTTTATAATAATGATTTTTTAAAAAAGTTCAAATATCTTCTCTGCTCTTTATTATTATCACTATTATTTGGTGCCTCACATCTTCTATTTTAATTTAGTTGGTAGAAACGTTTAAAAAAAAAATATCATTTTTACAAATACAGGAAAACAAAAAAGAAGATCAAAAATCACCATATTAATACATCGTAAAAGAAGGCTAGTATTGATTAGGATTTCCGAAACACAAACAAGGTGTAGAAGACTATCTATCATTTCTGTACAAGGCCTTCCTCACAACGGCACACACAGAAAGAGGTTTGTGAACCTAACGACAACAGCATTACAATTGTTTTTGTCAACCAGAGAAAAAAGAAGTACTCCGCAAAAAAAAAAAAGATACGAATTAAAATCTGTCCTATATGGTGTGTATACGCCGAACTAATATTTTCTTATTTCAAAATACTATTATTATTATAGATAATAACTCTTTTATGGTTGACCAAAAGAAAGAAAGAGCAAACACCAAACTCTCTGTATAGATCTATCCGTTATATATATATATATATATATGTCAAGCTCCGTTCCATCTCATACGGTGGAGCAAAGGCCTCTGTCTAACAACACCATTTCACTGGACCAGCAAAGCTCTGCAGTCAACTGCGATCCCCTTCCAGACGATGGAAAGGAACGCGTGGGGCCAAAGGAATGCATGGCAATGGCGGGTCTCACCACCACCACAAAGACAAGCCACGAAGAATCTCATGTGGAGCCTTCTACACGAGCGAGCCACGGTATTTCAGAACTGAAGGTCGTCCAGAGCGATGTCCATCCGAAGCAGACCCATCCCCACCGCCCGTCTCCCCCATCTACCACGAACAGTGCGCTGGGCTCCTCTGAAGGCGCAACGATCTTCTCCACCGCGCCGGTGCAGTTAACAGCAACGCCTACTTGTTCGAAAGAAGCGTTGGACGGCAGTGTCGCACCGGAGAAGAACCTCCGCGAAGCTCTTCCACTCGGCCTCCCCCACGTGACAAACGCTGAGGGAGGTCTCCCAACCACCATCGCCCGCACCGAAACGCCTAACGTGGGCAGGAACTCCTTCACCACCACCGCACTCGATCAGCAGTGGAGACCACAAGGCGTGCCCTTCCCCCGCGCTACCGGCTCTTCTGACACCGTCACTCCGAACCACTACAGCAAAACGTGTAGTCCGAGTGCACTGTATAGTCCAGAGGAAAGCGAACGACGTACTCAAGCTGCGGCCGCTGCAGAAACTACTCTCTCCTCCCCACACCGTTGTCTAGAGGAGGAGTTGCTAGCGGTGCACGACTCTCAACCACCAATCAGGGACACCGCTGATGAGAACGAAGGGCCCATGTCATCGCGAACTCCAGTCCGCACTGCATCTCGAGAAGACGAGAAGGGGAATTCTTTGGACGAGCGTCCGCCTGGGCGTCACGCTCCCATCACCGCACCTGGGGCAGGAACGGGGGGCAGCTGGGAGGTGAGTGGTGGTGGGGTGGGGTGGAGTCCAAACAGCAGCAGCGAAGGGCAACGCCCGGGCAGTAGTAGTCCTGGAGGCCGTTCCTACACCGCCTTTCAAGACCACTCCACGAAGGTGAGTGGTGGGAGTAGTGCCCCGTACGATCTTGACCGCAGGGTGGGCGGTCCTCCACCACACCGTACCGGTGATACTGCGGGTATCGTACTAACGCATCAAGAAACTCGTGGAGGGGGTGGGGGAGTGGAAAGCTGCCGGCCCTCCATCGCCATCCGCTCCAAACGTCTGACCACTCGCAGAGCGTCTGCCCTGGTGAACTCCGCCGCACTGTCCAGAAGAGGACCTCATCTCCGCTCGTGTCATCCCCATCGGACCACGCTTCCTATTTCCACCAATCCCGCACAGCAAACGGGGCGGCCACCTTCCCCATCTTTCGTTAGCGAGGCACCTCCACCGCAGCAAACCACAGCAGCAGAAGGAGGAGAGCGGTGCGATCCATCGGCCCGTACGCCAGGACGACGTGCCACACGGCCGCCAGATGGTGGATGCGTTTCGTACGTGGAGGGCTCAGCGCATCTCTCTGAACGGTGGCGTGCGGGAGAAGAGAGCGCGGCACAGCCAACACCACCGCTGCAGGCCTCTCCAGAGCCCCATCCGACTTTGAAGGCAACTGCATCTCCTGCGGTACAGCACTCTCCACGCTCTCCCTTGCGGTCGTTTCTTCAAGAGACGGAGGAAAATCCGCCGCCCGAACCGTCTTCCGTAGAGACCGAGAAGGAACCAGAGTCGTGTCATCTTCCGCGCACAAACTTCATCCGCAACGACGATGCAGATGCGAACGAAGAGGGGAAAGAGGAGATGAACAGTGTTTTGCCTCCGCCTAGACAGACTGCAACGTCGCACCCAGAGAAGGAGGGAAGCGAAGCCGCTCCTTCAGCACGGCCCTTTGATGCGTCTCTCTTCACCATCAACACGTCCGCGCAGCGACAACACCGACCACAGGAACCACTCGGTGAAGGGGCCATGAAACCGCAAGGCGTACCCTCTCGCACCCCCGCCACCCCGTCCTCCCGTGTACCCCCCACTAGTTGCGGTAGTTCCTTTTTCGCTCTCGTAAACAGTGGTTTGGGCAACACCGTCACGCCACTCTCGGATCGCAGTGCTGCCAGTGAGGGAGCTATCCTCCTCTACTCGGACCATTTAACCCATTCTTCCCCCCAACAATCCCCTGTGGAGGATGTGTGCGCAATGGATGCGCTGGCGTCCTCCGCTCCGCAGGACGACCATCTCTCCAGCGTCCCCGAAGTAACATCATCGGTGTTAAGGCCGTCGACGGCTCAGGAGATGCCGCTGTCCAGGCATCGAGCGGGATGCAAGGCCCCCTTTCTCCAAGATGCGTCACATGGGAACCGGCGAAGTAGATTACCGAATTCCCTTTCAGTGAGGACACAGATGCAAGAAGATGGACGCAGTGCTTTGCTGCGAGAGTACACCCAGAGCCAGCGATGGCGTCGGGTGTCGATGCAGCTGCAGCTTCCCGCCTCCTCGTTTACGGCGGAAGATATTGAAGGGACAGCGGCGAATCCACCCGCAGCGAAGCGGCGGCCCAGTACGAGTTCGATGCTCAGCGGCGCTTCATCGCCCTTGTTGCCACCCTATCCCGTTGTTTGTCTCGACACAACGCCTCCGTCGGATCGGCAGCTGTGCTCCTTGCTGATCTCCCCGTCTAGTACCGGTGCCAGCAGTGCCGGGCTTCCACTCGCTGCTCGCACAAGCCGTAGGGATGGTAACACAAACGCATCATCGGAACGATGGCAGTATTCGATGAGGAGTCTCTTCACTCCAATAAAGGAAATGCCGTTACCATTCGCCGAAGGCGACACTGCAGCGGCTGGTCACTACCACAGCAACGACTCCCCCACCACCAACGTCAGCTCCAGCACGAGTGCAGCGACAAGGATCCACAGCGTCCCGCCTTTTGGTCTCAGTTTTTGTGGTGGGGCGGTGTCCATCTCTACGCCACACCCGAGGCGCACCACCACGGCTGAGAGCGCCGTACGACGGCGGCGATGGTCTTTTGTGGTCCTTCACACGAACACAAGGCCAGCCACGCGGCGGAACTCGAACCGCCTTACGGGGTGCCCCTCCCACGAAGGGGTCATCGTGCGGCGAAGAAGCAGTCGTGGCACTCGTTCGTCCAGCGGTGATCGTCTCGCGCGTCGCCGCGCTCACCAGGCGGCCCCACGCAGCTCTCGAAGACGTCACCGCAGTCATCCACAACAACTCGACTTCTTGGAGCGGCACCTCTCTTCCGGTGCGTTTCACGAGGAAGGGGAAAAGAGCACTGCGGAAGAGGAGGAGGTCAGTAGACCTGTGGGGGTGCCATCTTCCACGTGCGGGAGTAGTCCCACGCCGAGTCCACGCAGCAGTCGACTGCAGTGTACGTCAGGGGACAGAGCGGGGTCCTCCAATCGCAACATGCCACCATGCTCCTTGGCACAAAGATCGGAAGATTTGTACCCTGTTCTAGCGCATTTGCAAACAGAAGACGAAGAAAAGGACGAAGTCGTGAGTCCCTCCAAGCAACAGCAGGGGTGCAATGCAGCGCGCGACCCTCGGCCAACCAGTGCCACAGATGCGCTCCACACAGAAAGGCTCCGTCATCACACGTCCGCCGTTTGGGGTGAGAAGGAGAAAAGGGGTGTGCGGAACGCAAGACCTCCTCCTCTTTCCTATGCCCCTCTGGACAAGAAGCGGGAGGGGGGCAAAACAGGAGAAGACACTGATGTCGAAGAGGAGGAGGGCGATACGTTCAACAGCATCAGCGGGATCCCGCAGAGGTTTGTGGCACCGGATAGGACGGCTATCGCTCCTTTCTCAACCCGCACGAGCGTACCGAGGGTTTTTTCCGCACCACCGCACACAACAGTGCCGAAGAAGGCGTCTGCGGTAGAGAAGGAGGGGGAGGGAGGGCCCACGACCACGACGACCGCACCGCGTGGCGCGCCAACCGCGACCCAACAAGAACAGAAGGCAGACTCGATGGTGGCAACACCGACGAGCCTGAAGAAGGAGGCGTCGCAAGACGGCTATCGCGTCGAGAAATGGGTCGGGACCCCTTCCTCCACTCTCGCCTCTTCGTCTCTCGTACGTTTCGAGAAGATGGTTCGCGAGGACGCAAAGAATAATAGGGTCTCTCAGGAAGGCTTACCAAACAACGCTTTCCAGCTCCCCCTCACACCCATGAGTGTGGACGAGTGGAATGGTACCCCTCTATCCCCTCCCTTCGCATCCTTTCCCACGTACGCGGGCTCCTCATTCACAAAAGGGGCCACCCGCTTCGCCGAGGACCGGTGCACGGGAAGAGGCGATGACGCGGAGGGCGGGGAAAGTAGGAGTGGGCACAGCCCGTCTACTCTGGGACCAGAGCAGCCTCCCAGTGGCAGTGCACGTGAGAGCCGGAAATGCCTGGCATCGTTGAGGAATTCGAACTCATCGCGTGTGGCTTCGGTGTCGCCGTCCACCTTTCCATTTGGGGGTTTCGGGGTGGGGTGGCTCTCCTTCGCCTCAGTGGACTCCACCCTGTCAGCGCAGCAGTGTCCTGCACCACACGATCGTCCGTTCCTCCCGTCCACCACCACACCAGAGGGCACGGCAGCAGCAGCGGGAGACGCACACCGCCACACCGCATCTTCTCCACCCCGGCATGTCTTCGGTCCTTCTTCACAAGAAGTCGCGTCGAGCCATTGGGAAGCAGCACTGCAATCACCGTCGCACATTGCTCCAGAGAGCGTTTCGCTGATCTCCTCACCCGGTGCGGTGGGGACCCGCAGGGAAGCGAGTCCTTTTCCACACCACCCCGCAGCCGGCTTGTGGGGCCCGCCATTTCTTCCGATATCGATGGGTAGTGTAAATGCCACCAGTACCCGTCATCTCCAAGGCGGTATACTTCACAACTCCGGCGCTAGAAATCACCCTTCGAGCACGAACAACACAGGGAATGCAAGGGATCCACTAACGCCTTTGCTCGGTAGGGGTGTCGGAGGAGCACACGGTTCGTCCTCCCCGTCCAGAACTCGTCCCACGGCAATAGTGATGCAACTCCCACCTTCACAGCACGGCCATCCACCACAACAACGACACCCGCTTTCCTTTTGGCATCCACCCACCACCCCCTCGGCACCACCACTCCGACGCAGAGCCGGCAGCGGCACGCCTTCAGTGGGGCAGCAGGTCCCCAATGGGGCTGCGGCACTCCTAACTAGTGCTACTGGACCGCATCCCTGCGCTGGTGGACTCTCACATCATCCACCTCCATCACCTCAGCATCGCGGAGGTAGTGTCTCCGTGTCCTCTCAGCCCGCATCCATCAATCATCGTGCGAGTAGCTCACCAGCTTTCGAGGCGAAGTTCCATCCGGCTTCTACGGCGGCGTACCTCAGTAGCCTTCACACCACCTTTTCGGAGTCGGGTTCAGGGAGCTCAGCGTCGCCGCCTTCCGCACCCCGCGGCTCTCAGCATACTTCCTTCTTTACAGGAAAATTCCACCAGCTTACTTTCATGCCCAGCGCGGGTGGTCCTTCTGCAGCGAGTAGTGCTGCGGGTTCGTCGCAAGCGATGGCGACGGACCCCATGTTCGCCGTCACGTGTAACTCCCTTCCCGCGTTCTGTGGGGTACATCCGCTTCGAGCGCAGAGCACTGCTGGCTGGCTTCCCTCCGTTGGTTTTTATGAAGACCTCTCCCGTGCTGGGAGCACACGGGACTTGCGGAGGGAACGCAAGCGAACACGCCAGCACCGAGGACAGCGACGTCGCCGCACACATCCGTCGAAATGGCACGCTAGACAGAGAGCAGCAGGAGCAAAGGCAACGCAAGGACACGCGTGTGACTGTGGCTGCGGTGTGGGTCCCGACTGCTCTTGTGCCTCCTCGTGCACGTGTTCCTGCTGCGGCTCCCGCACTGCTTCCTCTTCGGTGTGGTGGCTGAACCACAGTGCGGCGTGGGAGAGTAGTCACACCACCACCATCGCCTCCGTGTCGTACACCACGTACTCGACATGGACGCTGACGAGCTCTGAGTGGAATGGGAGCCACCGGAACGAACCATCACCACCACCACCAGGCCGGCAGCGCTATGCCTCCATGCAAGGTGGAGCCAGAAGCTACAAGAGGAAAGGCGTGAAGCCGGAGGTCTACCGTCTCAACGAGGAGCGGGAAACTCCTTCATGTTGGTGGGCGGAAACGGATGTGGAGAACGAGGACGACTGGATGTGGCAGCACAAGCAGGCCCGCCGTAACCCCCCAACCCGGACACGTCCTGCTCTTCCCTCGCACCACTCGCTCACCTCTCTGTCCTCTAAACGAAACGTGGAACGTGAAGGAGAACAGTCTCGCCCCATGGCAGAGGCAGTGGTATCACCATCGCCTCCGACCCCTTCGCGAAACGTAGTCGATCTCGTGGATGTTCAGGCAAAGCTATCCGAGGAAACACAGGAGGCAGCAGAAGAGGGAGGAGGCGAGGACGAGTGGAGTGTGGGTCGGGAGGCGTCAGTCCGAACAGCGCCGTCCCTCGTCCTGCATTGGAGAAAGCAAGACCCGCAAGCGTCACCACCACCACCACCACCTGCCGCCGCCGCAGGAGCAGCCCACAGCGCTTTCTCGACTTCGAGTGTGCTGTTATCTGGCTCCTTCTCTATGCCATGCGCACAACGATCTCCTATTGGAGCAGCGACCACCACCACAAGTTGGAGTGGGGAGGCAGCTGCAGGACGCCGCGGCGCAGCGGCTCTGCAACACCCGCGTGAAACCCTGAGAGACAGTGGTGGTGGAGAGTGCTCCACGCCGCGTCACAAGACTCACCCGCTAGCCTCCTTCTCTCCGGTCCACAGGCACTGCCCCAGCGACTCTTCAGTGCCTCCACCCCATACCGTTGAAGGGCCTACCAACGCTGCAGTCAGCGCCGCATCGAAGCCGCCAGTATGTTCCGTGTCGGATGGTCAGAGTTTCCAGCAGCAGACGCACCACAGCACCTCAGAAAGTGAGTCCGGCAGGTTAGGCTTTCCTTTTCATGAAGATCTGTGCACCACCCACCACCATCCTCGAAGGCGTCAGGAGGTGGAGCACTCGCATTCCATACTCCACTCCAGTCCTCCTCACTCGCAGTCGATTCCTTCCCACCCGCACTGCCGTACAGTGCGCACCACGGACAATCCGGAACAGCGATCGTTGCTGCGGACGGCAAAAAAGCACAATTGTCATCACCGGCATCCGGTGAATCAGGAACACAGCACCTCCCAGACCTCGTTTCACGTCCAGCGACGTCGTTTGGATCGCTCGTTGGTGCCCGTCGGGTCTTTGAATCTTTCCCGTGGGTTCCTCACTTCCGTGAATGCGGGGTCGATAGGGTTCGAGGGGGCGTTGCAGCAGCAGGCGGGCACCAAGTCCTCTCCTTCCGTTCAACTGGAGCAAAACAATCCACTTTCTACAGCGAATGGTGCGGCCGCTCAACCTTCTTCGTCGCCGGTTCAACTCCGAGGTCCTTCTATTTTTTCCGGAACACCTTCTTTCGAGACTCCGCAATGGTCTCCGATGCCGCTGTGGGATGTTCAGCACAGTCCACAGCTGATTCCAGATGCTTTCCGCACCAGCGCCTCCCGGTTCCACTATCGTCCAGCGCTTTCGTTTTCCCCCATCGCTCTGGCGTCGCCCGTGGCGCAGCAGGTGGGCGTGTCGTTTTCGGAGCCGAGTCCTGTGCCATTGCTTCCTTCCACGACTGGTGGGGAGGTGGGCCACCGCATCTCCGACAACGGTGGTGGTGGTGGTGGCAGTGGCGTGTGCGCACTCCTGCCCTGGCCACACTCTACCTCTTCCAGCGGCACTCTACTGGTCTCCTCCGCTTCGTTCCATAGGGTCTCTCCCTCCCTGATGAGCTTCTCCAACTACGCAACGTCGCTGATTAGCGGAGCAGGGTTGGTTAGTCTTCCCGCATCACCGCACACCGGAACTGGAGCGCTCATCAAGGCGACCCAGACCGCCTCCACCATGAGCACGAAGCAGCAGCAGCACGAGCAGCGCTTGGAAACTCCTGCCTCACCCTTCGTGCCATTCGCTCTTACGAGTGCTGCAGGACTTGGCGCTCCCACTTCCACCTTGACCCCAACGTCCTCGCCGAAACACGTGTTGACCACCCGCGAAGTGCAGCAGCTCTCACCCCCTTTCGGACGACCAACCACAGTCCTTAGCGGCGTAGAGAAGACCAGTTTCTCTGGACGGGGTGGTGCGTCTGCGCTGGCGACCCATAATGGGGCGGAGGAAGCATCTGAAACCTCGGGCAACGACAATGGAGTTTGTGCTGCCGCAAAAAAGAATTACAAAAACCGCACCCAACAGGCGCAGTCTTCCGAGACCCCGAGAGAGTGCTTTTCACCCTTGATACCGTTTACTTGGACGGTGGAGTCGAGTCTCAGTCTCAGTGGACATTCGCCATTCCGATTCCAGATCGCCCACACCCTCGCCGCCCCCACAGGGGCAGTTAGCGACAGCAGTCCACCAAGTCCACTCATGCAAGACAGCTCCAACTCTCCGAATCAGGCCAGCTCCTCCTTTCACAGCACTCAAATGAACTCTCCTATTCTCTTTGCTCAGGCTCGGACCCCCAAACGTCACGAAACCTCCTTCTCAATGCCGCAAAACTCCTCTGGCGATCCCCACAACGTAGGGAAGGAGGGAGTCGGGTCCGCTGGGCTCTTCACTGAACAGAATGGAACGGAGTCCGTCCCACATCGTACTTCCCCTTGGATCAAGGTGGGACGCTTGGGTTCTCCGCCACCTGCTGCGGTCGACGTTGCGGCCTTTGCATTTCCTCCCAACGACATCAAACGCAGCTCTTTTGCTACTTCATTTGGGTCAGCAGTAGCGCGAAAGGACATGTCAGACACCGGCGAGCCCCACCCTCTCCCTGTGGAAGTTCCTCCTATGAAGCCGCCTGCGGAAGGCAACACCGCAGTCCATCTCTCGCAGCCGCTCTCTCGGGTTCGGCCGCCTTCCCCTCGACTATCCAGTGGCATTTGTACTGCACGAGATGGTGTGGTGGGTATGTCACCACTCCATTTTCATGGTTTGGAAGTCGTGGACACACCGCCCATCGCGACGAGTTCTTCTCCCTCTGTAGCGGTTGGGCGTTGGACGAACAACTCTTCACCGCAGAGTCCAGCACGCCCAGTGCTTTCCAAATGTTCTCTTGTCCAGAGCGCCTCCCTCGCTGCGCCACCGTGTTGGGCCGCCCACTCCGCGACGACCTCTACGAAGAGGACGATCAGCATCCTCCACGCGGGTAGTAAGAGCTTGCAGAGCCTGTCAAACAGTTTAGGTGTTTCCGCTGGACCGTCATTCCCTCCTTCGACGACACCGGCGACGGCCTCCCCGCACCCACCCCCCGGGCTCCTTCGCCTAGGTAGCTTTAGCAAGCCTCCGCTCTCCCCCTCACGCCAAAGTCGGGGGGCCACTGCAGGGTTGTTGGGAATGCCATCCCCCAGCCGCTTTGCTGTATCTCTACACCCCCAGCGCGAAGGCGTGCGGGGACTGTCTTCACAGCCACAACCGATGGACCTGCATCGCCCGAGCACCGGCCCGCCCACCTGGAGAACCCCCACCCCCACCAAACCCGGACGTCTCGCAGAAGGCGGCGGGAGAAGAAGGACGAACGCCCATGCCAGGAGTGCGAACTCTTTGCTGGTGTGCCACGCCACAGCTTCACCGCCTCCGTCACAAGTGCTGCCCATCGGTCCTTGTGTGTTCCACTCGCGCGCAGTGTCCGCGCCGCTCCTCCGAACAGCACGTGGGGAGAGCACAGCAGCCGCAGGCGGGGAGGCCAGCGAGAACCTCACTCCACCCCCACCTCGCGCCAGCAGTGCGCTCGGGTTACCGCAGAGCGCTTCGCCGAGGAGGGCGGCAGCGGCTCAAGGTCAGCGCCGTCTGTCTGGTCCTGCGCTGACGTTGGCAGAGATGAAGACACAATGGCGAGCGGCTGCGGCATTGGCAACCGAACAGAAACGAAAAGAGGTAGAGCAGTCGAAGAAACGTAAGGAAGCGCGTGTCCGACGGCGAGCTGTTCAGCGGGAAGCCCGTCGGCGGCAGCGGCGGCGACGGAGTTCGCTCTACGACCTTCGCACCCTTTCGACTTCCTCCGTCTTGTACTACAATGATGTGGATGAAAAGGCAGTTCGCGTGGTAACACGTCGCTTATTACGGTACCTCATCATGGATGCCAACGAGGCCGCCCACCACCGCAGCACCCACAAGAATCCGCATTGCTCCCCCACCCCTTCGGCGTCACAATCCATGAGCTCTCTCCAAGTGATGAATAATACGACTCGTCCGAACGCATCCGCTTTGGTAAGTCTACCCGCGGTGGCGACCCTCACGAATGAATGGCTCTTCTCTACGGTGGTGCGCCAGCGCAGGGCCAAGCGATGCGAAGAGGAGTGCCGCCGTGTGACAGACTCCGCTCCACATCCAGCGAGCAGCGAGAGTTTCAGTGGTGTCTTCAGTGCTCCTCTTCCAACCCTCACGAGCCCCTTAGTGCCGTGTTCGAGTCGTTCGCCGAGAGCGGGCAGTACCGCTAAGAGTCTACACGCCGACCGCCCAGCGACCCGCTCCTGGACCGGCTGTGGCGCTGGTCATCCGGTACGCGGCAAGTCTACGCTTCCCCCCCCACTCCTTTACCCCCGCAGCTGGGATTATGCCACGGGAGGGGGCGGAAGGAGAGAAGACGACGATGACACGGAGGGGCAGCACTGTTTAGCTTCGAACGCGTTACATCGACCGTTCGAGTCGGCTTGTGGCTACCCGACAGTCAGCGGGGCCACGCTGCTGCACCCGCGGCCACCACCCACGAGTAGAAGTGTCGAGTACCAACAGCTTCGGCTCCCCTCAACTTACACAGCTCCTTTTTCAGGAGAAGCCCTACCCTCAAGGAAGAGACTCTTGTTCCCGTTGTCGCGTCAGGACGACGCGCCGCAGGAAGTCATCACAAGCAAGAAGAAGCAGATGAACCACAAGGAAACGAACGATCTCCTTTTCGTTTGTTCGGCCCCGGCCCCATCCTCTTTCAGCGCAAGGGAACATCGTCCACTGGTGGACTTCACGGAGGGAGATGCGTTGCCTGCGGTCACGACCTCGTCCTCCACCTTTTACAGTCGGTCTCTAGAGCACTTGTCGGGGCATCGTCTTTGTGGAGACCCCTCCTCCTCCGGGCTCGGGCTCCCGGTTCCTCGCTGTACAAAATGCCACAAGCGGTGTCACGCACCATCTCCCTCACGGGCACTGCATAGTGAGGAATGGGCGCCAACGGTGTCTGAGAAGCCAACACCGCGCGACGGAGCCAGCCGCAAGAGTGGGTTACCTCGCACACCTCGCCTCTGGAGCTGGACGACCACCTCGGGCACGGTGGATCCCCTCTCCTTACCGGTCCCCCTCTCTTCCGTCTCCTCGCGATCGCCTGTTCGAGCCGTCCTCCGTAGTTTCGAAGGCAGGGCGGGTCGCCCTCCTTCGCGTCATTCACCCTTCACGGCCAGGAGTGAGCCGGTGGGAAGGAGCAGTGTCGGGGTCCGCCATCACTCCGGGTCCACGCGGGCCACGGTCTCTCTGGCGTCATCCTCGTGCCATTGCGTCCGTGGTGCGCTGCCCTCGATGGACAGCTTCCGTCGAGACGAGATGCCCGGCCTCGCTGGCGTCACACCGAAATCCGGGGAAACTTTCGACCCGGAGCGGTGTCAGCGTCTCGCGGATGAAGAGCGGCAGAGGTCAACGTTCCCCTCACCACAGGGCCACCGCACGGCGAGTGCGCATTCCCAAAGAAAGGAACACCCTTTCTCCACCCTCCGTTCAGCGTCTTCCTCGGTGAAGAGAGAGGAGGACGAGGAAGAAGGGGCCTCCGGAACCCTAGATGGCAGCTCCTTCACCAGCTTTTCTTCGTCCCTCCTCGCGCCACCGCCGACAGAGAAAGAATACGTGGCAGCAGCGCTCGAGTTGTATCAGCAATTCTGTCAGAGAGCCGCGAGTCCGGGTGTCCGAGAGAGGGACGATCCCTCTGCTTCGATCTCTCTGACACGCTGCCCCAGAGTACACCAGCAGCGGCAGTCGGGAGTTCGTTCCACGAATCCTCAACAACGTTCCAGCGTCACTCCGGTCACTGCCACACCCGCATCGTCAAAGAGCTGCAGTGAGCCGACACTCACGCCGGATCGAAGGCGAAGCCAGGTCAAGGACCCAAAGAAGCACGGCACAGAGAACCCACACACAGCGTTCAAGAAATCATTGCGGGATGTGACAATGCAGCAGAAGGCACGCGCCTGTGCTAACGACGGCAAAGTGTTGAATTCGCTCTTCTTTATCTTCCCTGCGATCCCGAGTAACATGAAGAAGGCATTTGCCACTGTGGTCCGGAAGAAATCGTCCGCAAACTCTGTCCGTGGCGGCGGCACTGTGCAACGCAAGGAAAACCTTAAGACGAACTCCCCTGCGAAGGATCACATCAATGGTGGTAGTGCTGGTGGTGGAATAGCCTTCCGCCGAGAGGAGGCCCGTGATATCGAGAAGTCGTTCGCTTTAAAAAGGGAGGATAAATCGACTTCTACGGATCGAGATGGTGCGAGTAGTCGGAAGGCCCCGCACAACAACAAGAGGGAGCCACAGCGAAGCAGATCGTCCTCCTCCTCACGGCAGAGTCACAATCCGAGTCGTGCTGAGAAGGATCGTAGAAAGAATTCTCGACATCCACACCCGTCCAGCGGGCAGACGCAACCGGAGCTGCTCTCACGGACATTCTCCACACCAATTGTGCGAATGATCTCCCCACATCCGGATCTTCTCGCCAGCCGCCACAGTAGCAGCGAGCCCCTCTACGAGCCACTGGAGGGCAAGGTTGTCGACCGAGACCCAAGTGCGGGCACACCACACGAAGGACTAGAAGTCCTGCGCTCTTTGGAGAAGAATCCCGCCCACCCCTTCACTGGAGAGGCGATCGGGGATTGTAAAGTCGAATCCTCAGACCACCTGCTGCACCTCAGTTGCCTTCCCCCTCGTGGTCCGAAGCATGAACTCTGTAAGGCCCGACAACTCCTATCAGCGGTGCCGAGCATTCTACGCGTGCCCTCCACGAAGAGCATTTCTGGCTTCGGTTCTCGATCGCTTCGGGGAATCGGCCGTCCATCACATTACCATCGCCGGCGACAACTCCACTGGCACCGCTCTCCGCAGGATCGACCCCTGCACCGGAGTTTTACATCGCCGTCCTTGAAAAAGGAGAACTCGTCCGAGAGCTGTTCCTCGAACGATGATGTTTCTCTCGCCTCTGCTGCCTTCACTCCCGTTCGGAAGAGCAGCGCCCACGCCAACGCACAGCCGATGGTGCTGGACGACCGCGACGAAGAGGAAGTCGACAGCCCTCCCCCACCCTCCTTATCGCCACCTGCGGATTCACTCGGGCAGCCTCACAAGGGTGGTGTATCGTCGACGACCACCCCACCCGCGAGAGCATTCGGGACCCGTCGTCGGACGTGTTTGTCGTGGCCGCTGGCGAGTGACTGTCTGGATCGGCTACTGCGATACCGCCATCGTCAGCGGCAGACGGAAACGGCAGTGAGGTCTCAGGAGAGCGCCAGACGAAAGATGGTTCAAGAGGCTTCCGAACAGAGCCAGCGGAGACCCTCCTCGATCTTGGACGCCGTCGCAGCGACCACCCACACAGGTCACAGTGTCAGTGCCCCGAAGCGATCGATGGAAGGGCAGCTGGATTCACGATCTTGCTCCACCCATGAAAGTGGTGGTGTGGGGCATCCAGACGACAAGCGTCCGTATCGTCCCGTCCAGACCTTTCATTACCGGCACCCCCACCGGCATTTTCTTCTGCTTCCAGACAAGCACACGCAGACGAGACAAGAGATCGGTCCTGACAGACGCCCTGCACATGCCAGAGGCGACGCATCTCCCACGTCTGCTAGAAAGGGTTCTATGGGCACGCCCATGGGGAATTTGGAGCCGTCATTGGGCTCCACTCGAGAAATACGCAGCCCTGTTGGGGAAACGAAACCCGTCGTGGTGACCTCCACCACGACGACGCTCTTCCCGTCTGCCACTCCAGCGATAGGCGTCGAGCAGCGCCTGAGCGAGAAGTTCAGCGCTGGTGGCGTCCCCTCGAAGTCCTCCTTGGTTTCTCATCGAAACTCTACGCGAGAGCCACCGCAGCAGCAGCAGCAGCAACGTCTTCCCGCAGCAGCGGCTCGAACATCCCGACGCCATCATTGGAGACGTGGTGGGCGTCGTTGCCACCATCACCAGCAGCGACAGACCACCACGTCTGCGAAACTACGGACAACGTTGCAACTGCTAGAGCAGCTGCCCCCCACCGTGCACCTCTCTGACTATCTGGAACCGTGCACCTGTGCCGAGCCCTACTCGGGCCAGAAGTCAGAACTCCACCCCATGATGCTGCTGCGAGCGACGGGGTCCTCGATGATCCCGCAGCAGCTTTCGACGTGTCCCGAGCCGGAGCGGCATCGCGTCTCACAGCAGCCGGCACCACGACAAGGTGGCGTCCCTGTGCCGCACCCTCCAGTACACCAGCTGGCCGCGTTGGCAGCGCTCTCCCTCACCACGGCAGAATCCACCACCACCACCTCCTCCTCCTCCTCCTCTGCACTGCACAGGGTTTCGGTGTCGTACCAGTAGCCCATCCGCCCTAACCGGTAGCAGCGTCACGCCCCAGTGGAGCGTGCTCGTGTGTTCTAATCTTTCCGCTGTTCAAGCTGGCAAAGCAGAAAATCTACGGATTATTATTTTTTTTGTATTTTTCAAAAAACACAAAAAAAAAAAAGAAAACCATAAAGAAGTGAGAAGCACCGAGATAAACAGTGTCAGAGAAAAAAAAAAAGAAAGAGTGATTCGGGAGATCCAAAAGAGCTTCGTGTTACCGTTACTGTCCCTCTCTACAACCGTAGAAGAGAGTAAAAAGAGCGCAGTGCGAAGGGAAAAACACAAAAAAAAAAAGGAACTCCTAACAATGTCACCTTCGAAAAATCAAGCATCTTCATGATTCAGGACTTCACACAGAAGGCTGTATAAGGTTCCTTATTTTATTTTATTTTCTCTGCTATTATTATTATTATTAATATTCTTCATATTGTACTGTTGTAGTTTTTTTTGAAACTTATTTCAGTTCCTTCCAAGTTAACCATGAATACGTTCTCTGAGAACGTATCCATGGTTAGGGACGAGTCTACCCGTCCCGTAGACTGCTTTTGGCACTTGTTATTCCAGGAGGACTCGTACGTAGTACGTCTGACTCGTTATTCCTTGTACTGTTGTTTTCCTTCTCACCTTTTTTTTTTTGGGGGGGGGTTTCTTATTTTCTTTATACATGTATTAACAATCAACAACACCTTAGTGCGTAGGTATACGTAAGAGAAAAAAAAAATTGTGCCACACGCTTTTTGGAATACCATTTTGTTGTATTTTGAATTTCTCAGATTGATTTCTCTCCGTCTCGCTCTCTTAAATTGAAACAGTAATTTAATTCAATTTCTTCTGCGCTGTTGTTATTCAATCTTCTGTCTTCCACTAAATAATAGACAACAAGAACAGCGCAAAACATTATTTAAGAGGTACAAAAAAAAAAAATTCTTTGCAGTCAAGTTGTTTGGACATCATCTGTACGTCTAAAGACAAAATCTACTGAACCGATATTTTTTGGCTACATATTGTGAACCTCTTATCTATTTAAATACATCAATATATATATATATAACTCATATTATTTTAGAAACCAGTCGGTCTTCGTACTTTATTTTTTTGGAGTCTGTCCATTTACCTTTTAGCCACCTCTACGCACGGAACAACGACGAGGAAAATGTACGGTCAGGACTTCAATCGTCTGGCCCAAGTGTACAATAATATGGGACAGCAACAGCAGCAGCAGCAGCAGCAGCAGGCCACGGGTACGGCGGCTCGCTTCTACACGTCGTACCCGTCGTCCGCTCTCTCCACTGCAGCGGCGAGCCCCTCTCCCGTCACACAGCAGCAACAGCAGCAGATCGTCGCGCACCAGTTCGCCACGCTCGGCGGCACCAACTTCGTTGTCACGCGAGACGGCACACCGCTGCACTTGATGTCCACCGCCCTCGCCAGTGGCGCCAACAACGTCGCGGCGCCCGGCACTGCACCGGCCAACGGGGCGGGGGGCGTCACCTACGCCGCGGCGAACCCGCTCTTCGGTGCCAACAACTACTCCGGTTATCAGTTTGTGCAGCAGCCCAACGGCACCATCACGATGATGCCGGCGCCGTCCGCGACCACCGCAGCCGCGGCGGGTTACGCGGCGGTGGCGGCAGGCGGAGCGGCAGCGGACAGCGCGGCGCTCTACGCGAATGCGGCGCACCGCTTCGCTGGCCAGCCGTACCGCTCGGCAGCCGCGGGCAGCACCAGCGCCACCAACACCGCAGCCACCGCCGCGCTGTTCGGCGCCAACTTTGGGGGTGGTGTGACGAACGGGATGAAGGTGGGGCCCGGCAGTGGGGGAGTAGGCGAGCACAGCCACGTCTCCGCCAGCGGTGTGCCGACGCCAGCCGGTGAGGGGGGCGGGTTTGGTGCCGCCGCATCGGTCAGTGGTCTGGGCGTTCGAAAGGAGCACAGCATCCCTCTGGTGGTGAAGGGAGACTACGGCCTCGATAATCTTCTGAATGGGGTGGAGAGCGGACAGCAGGCCTGGCCGGCGGCCACCACACCCACCGGTGCGGTAAAGGGTCTCGGGGATGTCGCTGCTGCTCGTCTCGTTCCCGGCTCCTCCAGCGCGCAGCAGCTGCCTCCCCCTGCAGAGTCGATTGCGGCCCTCATGACCTACGGTTTCGACCCGGACAAGCTCGGACTCGCCCTGAGTGAAGACGATCTCTTGCACCCTACCATCTCGGCCTTGCCGTACGATCGCGTGGAGCGGTGCATCATGCCGGACTACCACACGCCGGAGCGGTACCTCAAGGCGAAGCCGCAGGTGCTGTCCATGAAGCTGTACAACTCCTTCACGGAGCTCAATCTCTTTTACATCTTCTACAGTATGCCGGGAGATGTCCTTCACATCGCTGCGGCGCGCTGTTTGTACGACCGCAAGTGGCACTATCACAAGAAGCTGCGGTTCTGGTGCCGCCCGAAGCAGCCCCCCACCGGAGCTAATCCACCCACGAACGCCGACCCCGCGGCTTGGGAAATCTTCGATACCTCGACATGGACCATCAAGAGCGCCACCAAGAGCTTCGAGATGAAGGACATGGAGCGCTATGAAACGATCAAGGACCGCATGTCCAGAGCTGCTGACTCCAAAGGGAAGACAGGTGCCTCCGCATCGGCCTCCGCCACCAGTGCCCCCTCCGCGAGCGCTAAACTTCCGCCCACCACCGCCACCACACCCAGCACGATCGAGGTGAAGCCGCAGAGCAGCTAGGGTAACAGAAGGAACTTCTTGATGCCTCTCTCGCTTTCTCTCTCTCTCTCTCTATGTGTGTGTGTGTATTTCACATATATTCTTTGTTTGTTTGTTCTTCGGTGATCTTTTGGATGATTATTTTTTTTTGTGTGGGTGTGTTCTTTTAGCGGATGGATTCTTCCTCTGTTAACGACGTCCTTATTATTTGTATAAATAAAAGAAAATAATAATAATCATCACCAAAAGAAAAAAAAGGAAACGGACTAAAAGAAAATGTAAAAGAAAAAGAAAAAGGACAAAAAGATACTTTTAATGTGGGGTGTTTTGTTGTTGTTCTCTTACCCGAGTTATTCTGCGGGAAAGTGTAAGAGAATATTGAAATAGACTGCTTCTTACACACACACACACAAAAAAAAAAAAGAAAAAAAAAATGAAGGAAGAATCGAGAAAAACTGTATAAGCATCAAAAAGGCCACGTCAAACGCTCTCGAAGACACTCATTTATTTTATTTTTCTTTTTTTTTCTCTTTCCCTTCACTAACCGATGAGAGAGGAAGCCCAGTCTCTCGCTTCATTCTGTCTTACCCCATCATAAACAGACACGCTGGACGAGAGAAGATTTAACCGGACCCCTATTTAACACCACTAAAAACTGTGTCTTCTTCACACTTTTTTTGTGTAAAAAAGAAGAATCAATGTCATCTTCCTTGTGCGGCAACGGCTAATAAAACCGGAGTTTAACACACAAAAAAAAAAAACAGGAAATGAAATCCACACTCACCAAACAACCTCTTCATCACCCTTTTTCCCGATGACTATTTTATATTTTATTATTGTTATGATTTCCTTCACCCTCAATGTCTTCGAGCTCTCGTGTGGTGGATAGGAAGAACAACAGAACAGAAGAAGAGGCTAACACTCCTTCGTGTCTGCTCTCATTTACAATTCCTACACAGACTCGACCTACTGACGTCACCAGCTCCGTGGTGCTGGAAGCACCCACACACCCCTTCTCTCATGCATTCATCCGCCGCTCCATCCAGTGGCGCATCTAGTGCATCCACTGCCGCTGCTCCATCCTTGGCAGAGCAGGTGGTCGAAGCCTCGGCCACCATCAATGCGGTAGGCCATCACATTGAGAAGAAGTACCGCTGCATCTCGACGGCACGCGCTCATGCCGCGGTGCTTCTTGGCCTCTCCTCCGTCAGCGCATTCGCAGCCGGGCGCCTCTACTATGTCGTTCGGCACGCCCCTCTGCGGCACACCTGGCGAATCCGTGAAGCACACCGCAGGGTCCCGCAGTACACGGCGGCCTACCAGGTGTTCGGGGTGCTCAGCACCTTTGGTTTCCTGTGGCTCTTCTCCCCTATAGGCCCGTTGCACCGCATGAAGACCCTCGAAGAACATATCGACGCGTTGAATGAGTTGGGGATGCGAGCGATGGTCTGTCGCCAGCTTCAGCAGCAGCTTCTTTCAGCATCGGAAACCTGCACGAGGTCTTCTCCTCTCCGCAGCCCTGCGGCAACACCACTCAGGCGGCTTTGCATTCCGAATTGGACCACCGCCTTACTCCCTCTGGGGAAGGACCAGGGGACATCCGCACGGCAACCAGACGAGGAGGCTGCCCTTCCTTCTGATCCACCTTCTGCGCAGCCCGCCTTCACGTCTCTTCATCCGTCAGAAGTAAAGGTTGTCGGCGTGGTGACGTTCCCACTAGCGCCTTCGGTGAGTGCCAGGCCGGATGTCAGCGGTGGCCCCATGACGGCATTGTGGATCGATCCCCGTGAAGCACGCGAGGGCGAGCAGAGCAACAGAGCTCTGGAGAGGCCTCGCTGGCTTCGGCAGGAGTGGGAGTGCTTTACCCGGTCGCTCTGGTCGGATGCGGTGCAGCGCCCACTGGAAACGCTTCTTCCGAGAGGCTCCGTCGTCTTCTCTTAACAGGTGCATTCGAAAGAAAGAAAGGCAGGAGGAGGGGTCCTTCTGGCTCGCTTGTCGCCGCGTGCTGTTTCCAGTGCACCACCTATCCGGCATTCACTTTTACCGGGTGTCACCAACGAAGGTATCCTTAACACGTGCCACCCACCCACCCAGGAGGGAAGTAAGTCTTCACAACAGGCTTGGCTCATCTAGGGAGGGGCATACGGCTTTGGGTGCGTGGGAGTGCGTCTCTGTGTGGGTGGAGAGAGCGCAGCACAGAACCACTGAGAAACAATAAGGGCACTCCGCCTGACTCACGCGTTGTGGATTGTAAACCAACCCCAATGAATGTCTTCACTAACTTACAATTATCCTTTACGGTAAACCTCCTCGTGATCAGGAGTGATGTACTGAAGGGACACGTAATATTTCCTGTCCTGTGGTTGGTGTTGTTGCTGTTGTTTGTACTTTCATCGCGGTACACTGGCAATTACCATTGTTTCTTTTCTTTTCTTTTTTCGTCTCTGTGGGTGTTCTTCTCACCCTTTCTCTTATCTGCTACTAGTTTTATATCGAGAAATACGGGTGGGACCCCGATACACATTTCAACATATTTTCTTATTAATTTCTTACGCGTGATGACAAAATGGTGCAATTATGTGAAGTTTCTTTGGAATCGTATTTGGATTGTTGATGATGCGCCTCCGTCGGACAATAGCAATGAATGTTTGCTACCGGCAGCAGAACAAATCGGTTATCACAGCGAGAATGAAGTGCGTGCTGAGAAGAAGCTCGGCGAGATCGAGGACCGCCCCGAGCTTCTGACGTACCCGCAGAAGGCCGCTACAGAGGATCTCCACAAGCTCTGCTTCGACGAGAAGAAAGGTCAATGGATGGAAAATGAGAGCCTCATTAACCTCCGAGACTTACAGAGATGCGTCAACGCAAGGGCGGATGTGATGGAGCCCGTGCGAGCGGTCAAGGAACTCCCAGGCTTAGGCCATCAGAACTCCACGTTGATCGCGGCCTTCACACTTGGCTGGACAAGGGTACTTGAAGTACTTCTGTCCACACCGCTCTCCATTGACTGGACCAGAAAGAATGAAAAGGGCTTTACACCCCTTCACGCCACGGTTCGCAGTAAAGACGACTGTTTGGTGCGTACGAACATCCTCTTCGTCCTTCAACGCCTGCGTCAACGCCCGGGGCTGGATACGCTGGATTGGAGCTGTGAAAGTGTCTCTCGTGATGAAATGGCCTCGATAGCGGCGGGGTGGGGTCAGCTGCACACACTGATGGCCGTGGTTCGGGAAGTGGGAGAAGAAAGCGCGGTAGAGTACTTCCTTTCCAAGCCGGAAAAGATCCTCCTCACCAAACCTGTGATGTGGCCCGACTGGAAAAAACTGCGGCCGGAAGATCAAGATCGTTTCGACAACGAATCTGGCTTTAACGATTGAGGAAAACGGAAAACGAGCCGGAGTAGTGGGAAAGGGACGGCTACCGACCTTGTCGTGTCTTTCACCGTCATCTATTTATACGTTCACACGGATGGGGACGCCCAGCAGTAGAGAAGGGTGCAACGCATTGAGAACAGAGAGAACGGAGCGTGGAATTAACGAATTCACCAAGGTTCTGGAATCCTACGCATAGAAAGTAATCTAGCGAATGTATATAGAGCCTATTGAGGACACTACCTGGGGATTGACCCGCTAAACATCTCTTCCAACTAACCTCTATTCCGTTTTGTCTGAATTTCTAGACGAGATTATCCATAACTTTAATATAAAAAAACCTCTGCACTGTACACAACCTCTTCAATAATGCACCTATACGCATCTTCGTATCCTATTGTTTTACTCTTTTTTTTTTCTTTGTTTTTCATTCTACAGCCCGCGACACATCACAACGAACGATTCCGTTATTATTATTTTTTAATTTACTTGTACAAGTTCGATGTTGTTATTTCTATTTTTTGTCTCGATAGCGTTTGCATTGCTTTGGCTGTGCACTTCAGAGCAAAAAAACAAAACTTTCCCTAACAAACTTGAAAAACATCTCGTCCATGACGACACCAGCGCCACTCTGTCTGAGCCTGGTGACGAGGAAAGCAGCAGGCACGAAAGCCATCCGGTTCTTTCACCTACCAAAGCCAGCGCCACTGTGTCTGAGCCTGGTGACGAGGACAACAGCAGGCACGAAAGCCATCCGGTTCTTGCACCTACCAAAGCCAGCGCCACTGTGTCTGAGCCTGATGACGAGGACAACAGCAGGCACGAAAGCCATCCGGTTCTTGCACCTACCAAAGCCAGCGCCACTGTGTCTGAGCCTGGTGACGAGGAAAGCAGCAGGCACGAAAGCCATCCGGTTCTTGCACCTACCAAAGCCAGTGTCACTCTGTCTGAGCCTGGTGACGAGGAAAGCAGCAGGCACGAAAGCCATCCGGTTCTTTCACCTACCAAAGCCAGCGCCACTCTACCTGAGCCTGGTGACGAGGACAACAGCAGGCACGAAAGCCATCCGGTTCTTGCACCTACCAAAGCCAGCGTCACTGTGTCTGAGCCTGATGACGAGGAAAGCAGCAGGCACGAAAGCCATCCGGTTCTTGCACCTACCAAAGCCAGCGTCACTGTGTCTGAGCCTGGTGACGAGGAAAGCAGCAGGCACGAAAGCCATTCTGTTCTTGCACCTACCAAAGCCAGCGTCACTGTGTCTGAGCCTGGTGACGAGGACAGCAGCAGGCACGAAAGCCATTCTGTTCTTGCACCTACCGAAGTCAGTGCCACTGTGTCTGAGCCTGGTGACGAAGATTCCGAGGATCTTCATTCATCTTTTGCTATAGATGATGCAGCCACTATGGAACTGATTAATCTGTTTTGTGTAGAAGGCAATGGAAAGCTGAAATGGAATTTCAAGGTAACTTCTGCGGAGGTTAAAAAATGTGTGGAAAGTGGTGCTGATGTGATGGCGACGATAAATGCAAAGGGCGGCCCGAAAAAAATTGAGGATGATGTTCCGATCTTAACGGCGCTCTTGTCGACTGAGCACGTGGATATCGTGGAAGCCCTCTTGAAAACTTCAAATAAAATCAACTGGAACACAGAAACGGGCTCTCATAACTTTCAATGGTTCACTCCGATACAAGCATTGATGGACCATAAAGACACGAACATAATGGAAAATATGGTGCGGTTGGTGTTGAACCGCTTAAAAACTAAGGCCGATGACAAGCAGCCGGATGCGATAGACTGGAAGGTTGGAGAGAGAAATTCTGCTTCGGCCGCAGCCTCGAATGGTCAGCTTAGCACTGTGATACGTGTAGTGCAGGAAACACAAGAGAAAACCTCAGTGAAGTACTTCCTGGATTCCAAGGCAAAGGACGAAAAAATTGAACTTGCAGTGGTTTATCGCTCAGATTGGTCACAAATTCGGGACACCAAAAACTTTTTGCTCCTTGACGATGTGAGAGACTGATTCATGACGTGGTATGGAGAACCGAATGCATAGCACCGTGGTTGGTTTTCCTCCATCGTTTGGCGCGATCCGAACCCAAAGGGTAAAATAAAGAGACCCAGATTTAATGTGAAGGGTTAGGATGTAAAGGGTGTGCAACACACAACACATACACTTGATATTGCTATTTTTGTTGTTGTTGTTGTTTTGGAGGGCGTGCCGGCACACTCGTTGCTTGCACTCATGCTTTACTTCCTTTCGAAGTAGCGTAACGTGGTTTGTCTTTCGCTTCCCTTTTTTGTGTGGTTTATCGTTTCTATGGTTCATGGGGCCAATGGAATGGATCTCATAAAAATTAGCACAATGAGATACGTATGTCCTTCTTGTTTCTTTCTCTTATTTATTTATTTATTTTGGGGAGGGGGTACAGAAAGATTGAATTAAAATAAGAAGAATATAAAGTAGCAAACTATTTTTGTAAAAGAACTCTCACAAGCCAAAAAAATGTGTGCATTACTCGTCGCAGGCTCCACAGGGGCTATTGGTCGCCATGTCGTACAGCAAGCTATATCCCGTCGAGAAGTTTCGCAAGTCGTGGCCTTCACCAGGCAGTCCAACGAATCGGGAAGCAGCGCGATCGAAAGAATGTTTCGTCTTCCTCACGAGGCGGTGGGGATAGAAAAAGTAAGGGCACAAACACTGGAATGGGAGCACTTCACTCATTTTTGGACGCAATTTCGTCTTGCCACGGCGGAGGAGCAGCAGAGCCTCGAGGAAGGCGTGCAAACGAGCGATGCCGAAGTCCGATCCACTGACCGTGAGCACGTCTGGAGCTTAAAGAAAGACTACGACTACTATAAGAGCATCTTCTCCGGTTTCGATTATGCGGCAATATGTTTGGGAACGACTCGTAAAGATGCGGGAAGCTGGGAGAACTTCGTTCGCTGTGATTACACCTACGTGTTAGCTCTCGTCGAAGCTCTGTTGTGTTTTTCGAGCCCAGCGGGGTGGGACACGACGTCTTCGTCGTGGATTTCGTACCGCTTCGAAGATCCACATCTTCCCTCAGGACTGCCTTGGGTGTCCTCCTGCACAGATGCCATGAAAACATTCAAGGAATACTACAGCGATGCACCGCAGCAGAGCGTCCTTGATCAACTCCGCAGTCGTTCTTCTGGGTCCCTGAAGGGGTTAACTTTGATCAGCAGTACCGGTGCCAGTCCGAGTTCCTGGTTTGGCTATCTCAAAACCAAAGGGGCGACAGAAGAGGCGTTGTGTGAACGAGTGCTATTGCACAACAAGCTGTTGTCTTTGCCGCAGTCTTCCCATAGCGCTGCTCCGCGACTTCGCTTGTCTATTCTTCGGCCCGGTGCACTGAACAGAGGGGACGCAGCTCGTTCAGCGGAGAAAGTCCTTCGGATTCTCACGTTTAATACGGCAATCAAAGTAGAGACTTGTGCCGCCTGTGTGGTCAATGAATGTGTTCAGTGTATCCAGAAAAAGAAAGTATCCAACCCTATGGGTTCCTTAGGACAGCCGTACCCAAATAAAGAGGCCTTTCAAGTGGCACAAGAGCCTATTTATGTTTTCACAAACAAAGCCATATACAAGAGTGCAGGAACTTCTTCATCCTTGTCGAGTTCAGAGGAGTCCCCTACTAAGCCGTAATGCAGAAACCATTTCGTCCGTGTTCTATACAGTTTTGTATTTGGATGTCCAAAAAAATATATTTTATCTCTTTTGTTCTCTTGATTCAATTCATTCATTGATAAGCATAATGAATTCAGACATTCATGCATTTTCATTTCCAGTGGTACCACATCTCGTTCCTGTTGTTTTTTGTCGTCGGTGTCGTTGTTGTGTGTGTTGGCATCTGAGAACTGTACTCTCGTTCCTTGTTGGCTCTCTCTTATTTGTACCATCAAACAATAAACAAAAAATGCAGTGTATCGCTATCCAGCAGAAACACGATCATAACATCCAATCCCACATCAATCATTCAATTCCATCTCAAAAAGTCTCAGTCCGTCCTCCTCCTTTAATTCCTTCCTTTCACTAAGGTGAAGGCCAACTGTCCCGTTGTTGGTGTTGTTGCTGTTGTTTGTACTTTCATCGCGGTACACTGGCTATTAGCATTATTTCTTCTTTTTCTTTTTTCGTCTCTGTGGGTGTTCTTCTCACCCTTTCTGTTATCTGCGACTAGTTTTACATCGAGAAATACGGGTGAAGCCCCAATACACATTTCAACACCCTCCATTTGCGCCTAGTACGTGTGCGTGCCACTCCGCTCTGCGGGACAACCCTTGCGGAACGCAGACGCGACTTGGACAAGTACACCTCCCCACCCCTCGCATTAACCGGGATCAATTGCATTTCTTCGAGGGCGGCGGCCCACGCCCTCCGCTCAAAACCACGAAAAGCGGAAGATGCAAATATTAAATCATACATTCGTCAATTTAAAACCCAAATTCCACCGCCCCGACAACCCAACGGAAAACACCACAGATGAGTTGGCCCACATGGAAAAAAAAAAAAAATAGAATAGGGTAAAAAAAAGGCCCTTCCTAGGGGGGATCGAACTGGCGCCGGATAAGCCCCACAACCATCGAACCCACTTTTTAAAGATTGGAAATAAAATGCTCCTATACCTCGGTAAGTTCGACGGGAAAAGGACAAATGCCACCGCGGTGGCTAGTAATGCGACCACCTCACGCTATAGAACAGATATGCTTCCCACCCTCCGACACGCGCATCCCCTTTAAATGTAAAAACAGTTTTTACAACAAGACGGTGAAGAGAAGAAACCACCATCACACCAAGTTTTGCACCGCATCTTTCAGGAAAAAATATCTTTGCCATAAAGGAAAAACGGTATGAATACGCGATTTCACGCTTTAAACATAATGCCTCGATACCTTTGTAAGCAAGTTGGGAAAGGACGATTGCGATAGAGACCACCTGAGCCCTCTGCTATTGACATCACATTGTGTAAAAGATAAGCTTTCACCCGCTAGTGTTTACCTTGGGTGTACACGGTTCTAAGGAAGATAGTTCTGACAAAGGGAAAAAGAGAGAAAGAGAACTATTGCTTCCATGCAGTGTACACCGATAGGCGCGAAGAAACTAACTCAGCCACAAAGGCGAAACCATATCTTTTCCAATTCATTTGCGGTTAAGGAGCACGCAAAACAGAAGGGTGCTCGAATCCATTAAAGATCTTATTGGTTTACAGGATCGCGGTATATGATATTTCAGGAAATAAATAAGCTTAAGGTAGTCGCGATCGTCTGTAATCGAAAATAAAAGAAAGAAACATAAAATTTAGTGGAATAAAAAAGCTTTTTATATGATCGATCTCCAATTCAAAATCAAATTTAAATCTATATCTACGAGAACGATAAATGACATTTTTATTATAAAAAAAACAGGAAAGTACCTGGAGTCACAGCAACGAAGAGGTTAGGATTTCCAGGGAAACAACTTACTACTTCTTTAGTACTATGGCATATTGAAATATTTTTTCGAGTACATATACTTTTTTTTTTTTTTTTTTTAAAGCTTATTTTGGGTTAATTGTACTATGTACATCACTCCTTTTTTGCGCGCGGCGCCTGTAGATACATAGCGCCCGGTGCCGCGGCAAACGGCCGCGGCACCGGGTTTTAAAGCACTTGGAGGCAACTGACTTGGAGCCTAGCATCGTTGTAACATATCAAATGTATCAAATCGATTAGAAGTAGAGACAAAGACTACATAAGCATATATTTCGCATAGAAGCATAGTCAGTTTATAAACAACACACGGGCGAAACCCAATCCCCTCCCCGTGGGGTCCAGGGCCAGCACCTACATAATTGGCACACCTCTCGCAAATTGCAAAATCCCGAATTTCTAGTAGGGTGCTGTCACCTAGAAAATATAAAACAAAAGAGTAAGGAGGAATAACGAAAGCTCTGTCTTTATTCTGATCTTCTCTTTCATAGAAGATACAGCACCATAGCATTTTCTCACTTCATTCGTAGCAATTATTATGTGGCAAGACCCCAGCCCCAGCTAAGGTTTTCATTAAACTTTATAGAGAATTAAAAAATTTTTGTCTTGCGGGAGAAATATGTTTATTATAATATATAATATTGATCTTACGGAAGGGTCAGTACAGGAGAAATCAAAGAAAGAGCGTCATAGAATTTATAAACCCATTAATCACAAATGTTTTCTCGTGTACATTGTCGATACGTTACGACTCTATAAGGCGTGGCTGGGCGGGTTCGCAAAGCGCTTTCGCCAAATACTTGACGTCTTTTGTGTTAAAGAATAAAGGAAAGGTAAGATCATAGTTTTCCCATCTCATCATCAGATAAGACACATAACAGGACATATTAAGATGATTATATAAAAATGATATAGGTTTGGTGACATTTATCGACCTTGGATCGGCGCGTCTCCTTGGTAGAGAATGCCGAGCAAGCCCCGTTGTGGTAGAAGAAGCTAAGAATTGAGTACCACCAATGTTTTCTAGGCTCTGTGGTGGGGCAGCGTTCGACACCAAGCCTTACTTTTGTAATGGTGATCGTAACCACAAATTTAGTACTTGCTATTAGCTAGGTCTTTCCGTAAAACAATAGTCAAATATTTAGTCCAGGCTATTGAACATTGGACAAACGCAGAAGTGTTACCGTAAGCGTTCATCTACGAAGATTTCGAGGGATCCGGAGAGATGTATCAAAAAGAACCGGTGCGCTTCAGAACCCTTTTTAAGGCTGCGCGCTGTACACCGGGCCAGTAAGTCCACTAACGGATAGCGGAGGCGGAGCTTTTTGGGTTGTTGGCACAACCTTTTTTCCCCCGCCTAGTAACCCTAATTCGGGAGAAGTCCGTTGAAACCAGAAAAAGATCTCCAGCCTATGGTAGAGCTAAGTTCAAGAGACTTGGAACTAACCTATTGCTGCCATGCCGCTGCACGCGCTGGCGTCAGACACCCCCCCTCCCCATTCCCCGCATGTACAAAATACTATATACCATTATTATTATTATTATTATTATTATTATTATTATATATATACACAAATTATATTTTATTCTATTATATATATATTTCTCTTTTATTTTATTGTTTATCACCCACAGGAATGGTTATCGGAGTGGGTGTCTGATGTTCGCAGCAATAACGAAAGTTATCATGCTGCATCGGAAAAAAAAAAAAAAAAAAACGGTGGACTTCAGAACCATCCGCGGTCGAGCATTTTCCAAGAGTAGAGCATTTCTTCAGAGACACCATTGCACTCTGTTCGAAGCCAAGCCCGAACACAGTAATCAAATGCCCGCAAACCGATACAGGAAAACGGAGAGGCGCGAGCAGGAAAAACCGCCCCCCTTGGCCCAAAAGACGACAGCAGCACCGTTATAGATTCGTCTTAGAGTTGAGACAATTTGTGTTCAAGGCTCCCCTAGCTCAGTCGGTAGAGCGCACGGCTCTTAACCGTGTGGTCGTGGGTTCGATCCCCACGGAGAGCGTTTTTCAAGAGTGCTTTTGCGAAGCTTGCGATAATTTGAACCGTTTCCACGGCGAAAACCGCCTACTCAAAAGAAGTCGGACGACCAAGCACCTGTAGTATTTTCTTTCGATTCTTCTTTGATACTTTTCAGTTGTCAAGGTCCTGATCCAAACGGAAGTGTGGGATAGAGGAAGGAGTCAGAGCTATACGAGGCAATATCAACGTCTCTGCCAACGATTTGCCTCAACAAACGAGATGCACACAAAAAATTAAAACAATAGGCTGGCAAAAGACCCTTTTTTTTAATCCAAAATACTGAAGTTCCTCTACTCCTCTTGTTTGCTCTTTTTTTCTGTGTTTCCTAGAAGAGATATACTTAAGTACCGAAATAATTTCGGTTATAGGGTGATCAATATGGAGCAAGACTTTCAGTGGTTACCATCTGAATCTTTCAAAAACGCATGTTTGGTCCCGCAAAAAAAAAAAAAGGTCACTAGTAAGAGAGAGAGAAAACAAAAGTACATGATTCTTTTCTCCAAAGCATTTTCCCGCAAGCTCTTCAAAACAAAAAAAGGGGATCAATCACTAAAAATAGAGGAAGTGTAAAAGTTGTATCCTCTGCAACTATGTCAGAACTATATATAATGATAATAATAAAAAAAGATAAAAATAACGAAATATAAACGGTTATTCTCTTCATCTGTTTCCGTTTGTCGTTCTTATTTGATCTTTTTAAAGCATACTTTCACTCCCAGCAATGCCAAGCTAGTGCCAGACGACTCATCGTAGTCACACCAATCCTCCGAGAGATCGACTCCCTCAATGCTTTTCATGCCAGTTGTTTCTACCACCCATTGGTCATCCATCTCCAGTTCGATAGGCTCACCACGTCGAACATCCAACGTGAAGAGCTTGCCCCCTTCCTCAACGTCCCCAGTGTCATCATCCTCGTCCTCCTCTCCGGTGGTGACCCTCGGGCAAGCGTGTAGACCCCAATCAATAATGTTCACAGTGATCACGCTAGAGCAGAAGGGGCACTTAAAGGCGGCGTTACGCACCCCACCACCCTCGGTATCGGCTGTCTCAGAGGGGTCCACGTACACAAATGTTTTGCCCACTTCTCGACAGGAGCTGCACTCGAACTTGATGCCGAGGCTTCGCGCTTCTGCCGGCCTGATAATAGTAACCCCTTCCACTTCGTCAATCTCCATATACGCACTAAACAGAGGCATGACGGAAGCTTTATGTTTATCTTTGACCACATGATGAAGATAGAGATATACAAAGAAAAAAGAGAGAAAAAGAGAGAGAGAGAGAGGCATCTCGATGCAGTGTATGGCACACACCACAATAAATTGTAGGCCGTAAAGCGTTCACTCAGCCAGAGACGCACCTAATCCACGATGAGTCACGCTGAGGACTATAGTACACTTATGTTATGTTGTGTTTTTTTTTTATCCCGTATAAAATTATTTAAACCCTGTATAAATTTGTTAAAAAATCAGATTTTTTTAGTTTCCATAGTCAGACATCATGAAACATCTAGCATCCTCACACCAATAAAACAAAATAGAAGAATAAAAAAAATGAAGGACAGCCAGACACAAAGCAGATGTCTGAGAACAAAATATATAAACAAATATATATACTGATGAATCACCAAAAAAGTATTTAAACAAAATAAAGAAGACACTTCTCTACTCGACAATAAAAAATACATCTCTTTCTCTTTCTTTTTGTATCATTTAAATTTTAATCTTTGCCTTTTTCTTATTTTTAATCATTCTTATTATTATTCATTTGTCTACTCTTAAAACAAACATGATCACGAACAACACCAGAAAAAAAAATTAGAAAAAGGGAGATCAAAAAAAAAAAAAATTTAATGAATCCGATAATATTTTTGTGGCGAAGGACTTGACGACAACGATAGGGCACACCGAAAACGAATGCACGAGCGCCTTCGTGTGGCGTGTGTGAGAGCATCAAGAGGTGTTAGTACATCAGGAATACTACTCCGTTATTCCGTCAGGTCTACAGGCACCCTTTTTTTACATAGCGTTCTTGTAGATCTGGATGATGTCATCCTTGGAGCCCTCGCGGGGGTTGAACAGGCTGCACACGTCCTTGAGGGCAGCATCGGCCAGCTTGGGGAGGTCGGACTCCTTCGCTCCAAGGGACTTGAAGCCAGAGGGGATCTCTACTTCCTTGCTCAGCTGGCGGATGGCAGCGACGGCGGCTTCCGCACCTTGGCTATCACTCATCTTAGACACATTCACGCCAAGAGCTTCAGCCACATCCTTCAGGCGGGAGGCAGCCACAGTCTTGTTGAAGTCCTCCACGTGAGGAAGAAGAATAGCGTTGCACACGCCGTGGGGAAGGTCATACACCGCACCCATCTGGTGGGCCATCGCGTGCACGTAGCCGAGGCCAGCGCTGTTGAAGGCCATACCGGCGAGGTACTCGGCGTAGCTCATGCCCTCGCGGGCCTCCCCGTCGGTGCCCTTGAAGGTAGCGGTCACAAGGTGCTTCTTGATCATGCGGATGGCCTGAAGAGCACAGGCATCAGTGATGGGGGAGGCGAACTTGGACACGTAGGCCTCCACGGCGTGGGTGAGGGCATCCATGCCAGTGGCGGCGGTCAGGCTCTTTGGCTGCTTGAACATGAGCTCAGCGTCGTTGACGGCGATCATGGGGGTGCACATGTCGGTGGTAATGACCATCTTCACGTGGCGCTTTTCGTCGGTGATAACGGCGAAGCGAGTGATCTCGCTGGCAGTTCCTGCAGTGGTGTTCACAGCGATAAGGGGGAATTGAGGCTTCTTGGCCATGTCCAATCCCTCGTAGTCCTCAATCTTGCCTCCGTTGGTCTGCACGATGGCCATACCCTTGGCAGCGTCCTGGGGGGAGCCACCACCGAGGGACACGATCGAGTCGCAGTTGTTCTTGCGAAGGACCTCCAGGCCGTTGTTCACGTTGGTCACAGTGGGGTTGGGCTTCACATCGTCGAACACACACGCTTCGGTGATGCCAGCATCATTCTTGAGGATCTGGAGCACGGGGTCAAGCAGGCCAGCGCTAACGATACCCTTGTCCGTCACTATAAGAGGTTTTTTGAACGACATGGACTGAATCTTGGGGGCAGCCATTCGGAGCGCGCCCATACCAATGAAGCTCACGGAGGGCAGGTAGAAGGCCGACGCCGCGTTGCACAGAGAAGTCGCACGAAGCATTATAGCGAAGGTTTCAGGGGTGGATTTAAATCAAGGAGAGAAGGAAAACTAGAAAGGGCAAATGAAGACGTGAACGTAAAAGAAAAAGAAAGAGTTTTTTATTTTACAATAAGTCAGAAAAAGTTAAAAGGGAGAGGATTCCATCACAAAACTCTTCTCGACAGGCACATCTTGAAGAAGCTGTGGAAATTGTTAATATATATATATTATTTTTTTTCTATTTCGCGTGTTTCTTGCTTCAAAAATACCGCGATGTGCAGGGGTGTTTTACCAAACCACTGAAGAGAGATGGGAGAGCGTACGCTGTTAACGTTGTACATATTCCTGTGTGTGCATCACTTCCTCGCGGTGCACTTGCTCCATGCAATACCGCTGAACGATGGCAGAGCACGCTGTTGCGAACCTTGTGGCCGTAATGCGGAACAATGTTTCCGGTGCGTTGAACAAGACGCAGTTGGCGGCAATGTGCCAAATCATCCTCTCCAAGTCAATCAGCGTGCACAACTCCAGATCCCAATGCCGGAGCTCCAGACTGAGGCTCTCTGTCGTCGTGGCCCCGCCACCGTCATACGAGTCCAAGTCGTCCTCTGTCGATGGAAGAGGAGACACAGCGCCAGTGGGGGAGTGCGGCACCACCACACCACCAACACTGCCGCTGAGGGTAAGATACGTCCCGTAGGAAAGGGAGGAGGGAACACCACTCTGGTTCTGACCTCCCGTGAAATGGCCATGGGTGATCCCTCGACCGTGATCGTAACTCGAAGGGGCCTCACGTCCCCCCGTCATACGCAGTACCGTCGCCGTTGCTGCCAAAGACGAAGAAGGTGTGGGTGGGGGAACCGGCCCACGAACACTATCCTGTGCGACAGCAGTGGCGGCAGCGGGTGTTGCTCCTCCTATAGAGGTAGACGAAGTGAGGAAAGAGCGAGGGTTTATTGGACCGGTCGAAGTCCTCTGTTGTGATTGCTCCACTCCTCTACGACGCTGCAGATGATAGCTCTCTGTGATGCACCGCTTCATCGTCATGAGGGACACTGGGGTAAAGATCACCGTTCGGTACGGCCCTGCTTGAACCCCATTGCACTCCACCATCGTCTCTGGATTGACGTCGTGAAAGAAGATTTTGCCGCCATCCACCAAAGTGAATTGCTGAAGTAAAGACTGCAGTGTTTCCGGAGGCAGAACGCGGTGTCGCAGCTCGTTCAGCACGGCCAACTGCGCCGGCGAGAGATCTGTACTCCAGTTCCGCCCCCCACCTCCGTAAACGAGTCCACCACCCGCCCCACTAGTGGTCGGAGAGGACAATGAAAACCCGCTTTCTCCACCTAAAGGATCGGCAACACCGTCTGTGGAAACGTACTGAAAATACGGTGCGGCGTCCAAGGCCATCTCCCTCCGCCATGTGGTGGACCTCCCCGTCCAATCCTCTGCTTCCTCCTCCAACGCCTCAGAGAACGCGTCTCTTTCCCCCTCTTGCAGTCTCCACCCGTCCTGGATCTTTACTCCCTTCCCCCTGGTGGCTGTTGGTACTGCCGTGGTCGTCGTCGTCGTCGTCGCTGGTCCCAGGTGGTGGGAGATGTGGTGTGGCCGCCATGGTGCAGTTGGGTCTGCAACGCACTCCTCCTCCTTCCGCTCCTCTACAGCTGTGCTAGAAGGGGAGGCATCTCTGGACCGTTTTCTCCCGCTCCCGTCCTTCTCATTGTCCGCAGTGTGGGCCGTCAACGTCTTTGGGGAAAAGAGCGAGGTGGAAGTGGTGGTGGAGAACCCAGGGCACTGGGTGAGAAGCTCTAAGTAATGGACTTGATACTTCCGCCCGTCACCCTGAAATCGATGTTGTAGCGTTTCTCTAAAGTGTGACTCCACCTCCGATGGGGATAAGCGAAGCCGACCTGGTGTCAAGCTGTACACGATTCCAGCCACGTAGCACCAAAACTGTTGGATCACCACTCTCGCCGTCATCCCTGGGGCATCATTAAACAGAGGTGGTGGCTGTGGTGGGGTCCTTGTCGAATCTGAGATTCCCCAGAGCACCGCTGGACTCGAACGCATCGATGGTGATAGCCCTAAAGAAACGGAAGAAGCAGATGGAGAAGCGTTCGCTAGGTCTGCTCTCCCCAGTTTCGCCGTGACCCGGTCTGCCGGCTCGTCTTCCCCCCGCACACACCCACTTCCGTGGTCTGTATGGCGGGTACTCGTAGAAGTACTCGGAGTCGTCCTGCTCTCCTGCTTCACCTCTACTTGGTGAAGTGCAGAACATGAAAGAGGGCCATCTAGCAAAATTCGATAATGGGAAGAGCACGCTTCACTCGGGCTGTGCTGGCACGCCCCTTCTACTTCGAGGTCCCTCACTACTGTCCCGTGCAATGCACAGAGAAGATTGATGAGATCAGAGGCACTTAACTTATTGTTTGCCGTTGTGATGGCGGGGTTCGCTGGTTGCTCCTTCTCCGTATCCTGCTCTTTCGGGCCACGAGATCTCACAGAAGACGTGTCGACTGGATTTGACATTTTAATATCCAATTTATTAATATAGTGTTTTTACAAAAAAAAATTCTATGAAGTATCGTGGTAGCAGTGATCTCTCTCGCTTGTTTGTTTTTGCTTTATTGTTACTGTTACTTGTTATTATTGTGATTATTATTTTTGATGGAAGGAATGGAGGTTCTGGCTCACGATTAAAATGGATTTATATCTATTTTGAACTATGGATAATATATTATAATATTTACTGGAAATCACAAGGACAAGGGGGAGAGAAACAGGGTTTGCCAGACAAGAAAACAGACATTACTCTATAAGTTGGTTAAAAGATAGTTGTTGTTGTTTTTGTTTTGTTTTTTTTTTTTTAAAGAAAAGAAGGAGAGAGAGAAATGAATGAATAAATGTCTTTGTTTTTTATCTTCAAAAAGAAAGGTCATCCTCCTTTCCATACACACACAAGCAGAGAGAGACATGAAAGAAAGAGCTCCAGAAGCAACAGGAAACCCACTTCACTCAACGAGTTCTTTTTTTATTGTTGTTGTTGCTGTTGTGATGTAAAGTTTTTAAGTTTATGGTTATCCATTCAGACCCCCTTTTATACGTTGGTTTGTTATCATTTGTATTTCAAAGCACAAAAAAGAAAAAAAAAATGAACAACAGGAAAGGCAGCTAGCTTCTCTTCCACACACACAGAGATGATGTACCCCCATCTTTCGTTCCTAACAGTAGTTTTTCTTGCTGTTGATCCTCTTAAATCCGAATGGTTTCCTTCTTCTGCTTCTTCTTCATTGACAAGGGATTCGGCTGCGTGGAGACTTTTCGCTTCCGTCGGAGCTGAGTTGTGGCCGCTGCCGGTCCTCCTCCCTTCTCGCTGGTCTTCCCCGGCGTCTCCCCACCACCACCGGCTGCTGCACTGGTGGCCAAGAGCCCCTGCGGCGGTGGTGGGGAAGCAGGCGACAGGACACCACCGAGACCCGGCACGTCTTTGCCGAGGTGACGCAGAAACGCCTGATCTGCGGGGGAGAGCGCCTTACTGCGCAGCCCTGCATTCCACTTCTCGCTTTCGCTTCGGCCGACATCCTTGGCGTGCTCGTGAGGAGCGGCGCTGTAATGCTGCGATGGGGTCGCACGGCAGCGGGACCTCTTATCGGTGCCCTGCTGGGTCTCGTACGCGTAGTGATCCCCTCGGACCTCTACCCACATCGCAGTGGGGTGGGTGGTTAAGCGGAGCAAGGCCGATGCCTCTGGGAGGAGCCGGCGCACATCGTGGCTTTGGGTGGCGGTGAAGATGAACGACGCCCGAGCAGCACGTGCATCCGCCCCCAGCAGTGCAGCCCCTTCTGGAAGCGTAGGAGGCGGAGGTGCGGTGGCATGTCGAAGTTGGAGGTGATGCTCGACGTACTGCGCGATGGCCTTGGCTTCATTCATTTCTTCACGGAGAAACGATGGCGTGACATCTGCGCGACTTGGTTCCTGTGTGGACGGAGGCATTCCAGGGTTCAGGTGTGATGCTCCATCGCCTCCGACAGGGCTGAGGTGGTTCAATAGCTGTTGTATCGATCCACGAGAAAATGGGGGGAGAACAGACGCGTGTTTCTCCGAATGCTTCCCAGAGGATTTCTGTCGGGCAGGCGGCGTGCTCGCAGATCCACGACGAGAACGACCTCCTGGATTAGGATCCGCCACCGTGCTCTTCCGCTCCTGCGGCGGTTCACACCAGCGATACAACGCCCTCGCGGTAGAAGGTAAGTAGACATAACGAAGTCGGCTCAGCTGTGTGGAGAGACCACCACCACCGGTGCCGGCTCCCGGATCATTCGCACCTGGGTGGCTGCTGCTGCTTCCGCCTGTGTGGCGATCCAGCACATCCAGACTCTGCAACGTGAGCTGTTTCAACATGACCCAGGCCCGTGCAGCGACGGCGGTCTCGCCATCACGTCCACTTGCTCCCTGATGATCGCGTGAAGAAGAAGAGGACGACAGGCCGCGAGGGACGGGCGTCCTCGATCCTGCGTTCACCGATTTCCCGTCTCGTCCGCCTTCTCTCCCCTTTTGGTTAGAGGGAAGAGCGAATCCACGGCGTGAAGAAGACGAAGAACCACCTTGGCCGTGACCTGGTTGTTGTACTTCAGGAAGGAGGACTAAGCTACGAAGAAAAGAAGAGTCGCACAGTACCACAAACGCATCGTGGTGAAACCGATGTCGGGCGGAGAGACTGCGAAGGACGCGCTTGTTACTGTGATCGCGAGCCACACGGCGTTTCATGATCTTGCAACGCTATCTAAGCAACCTACTCGATTATTATTTCTACTTCTATTTTTAGAGAAGACAGAGAAGAGAGAGAAGGGAGAGAAGAGAGAGAGAGATAGGGAGAAAAGAAAAAAGGACAGAATATGTACAAGAGTACCGACCTCATTGATCAAAAACACAAAGAAGAAGCGGAACCACAAGCAGAAACCCACACCGGTCACACGACCTAGAAGGCGATCACCCCTGTGTACCCTTCTTCTTTTCTGGATATATATCTATTATTTTTTGGGGGTTCTGTTGCCCTTTCTCAAAGCGGATTCTGCTGTATCTACTCCTTAGAAAAGAAAGACACCAGAAATACAGAAGTTAAAAGGACCGGGTGAGTTTTCTTTTAAATCCTATGAAAAAGGGTTTTCCATACAAAACAAAAAATAGGAAAAAAAAATTGGAAAACATCTCCACAAAAAGGAAAAGCCGCGAAGTCTTCTTCTCATCGCACAAGAGCACATCATTGATACCTCAATACAATACAAGAGAGGTACTTCACTCCCACTACTGCGTTATCAAAGTAAGAAAAAATTAATGTTTTCTGTATCAGTCTGTGAGCGAAGTGCCGGTACTCCATAATACAATATGTATTTTTCAAACAAAAAAAAGCACAAGCATATATATATGTATATGCTACACCATAGAGGTCACCTTGTATTCAGGTGAGACTAGTGTCGACTATGGGTCCACATATATTTCCAATGTCTCTATTTTCAATGTCTCTTATATTAAGTGAAGTGACGTCTCGGTACAGCAATGTCCTACCATATACATATCATGCATCTATATTTATATCTTTCTATTGTTGGTTGTGTACTGTTTTGTTTTGTTTTTTACACTTGAAATGATTGATTTACTCGTCGTCATCACTGAAAGTGAGGGCTCGAGACAAGACAGCCCGCGTAAAGGCCGAGACGGCTTTTGACAAGGGAAATCCATTTCGAAGACTGTACTCCCGAGGACCAGACAACGTAGGTGAGTCCTCTACGACCTCCTTCTCCTGCACCTTCACGGTCATCGTCTTCGGTGTCGTCTGTGCTAGCTTCTGGGTGGTCTCTGTCCTGAACGAGGCGGTTGGCGTGGGGCAGGAGGTCAAAGAAGAGGAGGACGAGGACGCAGAAGAAGAAGAAGTGGAACATCCTGAAGGGATGCTCAACGAAGCAGCCGCATTCGCATCACGACCCGGAGAGCGGCGCTGCCGCCTTCCGCGGCCCCACATATCCAAGACGACACGACGCTCCAAGTCTCCTGCACCGCCGCTCCGCACTTGGCGCTTGATGTCCCTCCCCTCACACATCCGTGGCGCGACGGAGGCTTGTTGGGACGGTTGAGAGCTTTCATTGTTCTGTTCTTCAGAGATGGGGAAGTCGTTTTCTTCTTTCATTTCCTCCTCGTCGCATTCTTCATCGAAGGATTTCAGCTGAGGCGGGTGCGGGGCTTCCAGGGTGCTCGGACTTCGCGTACGGCACCGAGAGCGATGACTCGGAATAGAACTCGCCTCGGAGCCGCTGCTGGTGTTGCTGCACGTCTCCAACGACCCCATGTCGCTCCCTGAGGTCTGGCTGCCTTTGGATTCCTCTTCGTCGTCTTGTTCGGGGTAGGGACGGCCATCGGGGAGATCTTCACCCGCCGTACGCAGCCTTCTTATTGTTGTTGAAGTCTGACATAATCCTGGAACAACGAGAGAACGAGACGGAAGCGGACGTCCCTCTACGCGATGGCGGGAGGTGTCGTGCGCACCGACGAGGTCCTCCTCCTCGTCCCTGAATCGCTTCACACCGCCGAGGGCCTCCACCCAATTCACCTCCGCGTCGTCGCTCCTCGGCTCTGTACGGCTCTTCTGCTTCCTCTCCGCCTTGTTACACCATTCTTTATTCGTGCTCTTCTTGGTCGCACCTCGACCCCCTCCAAGTAAAGTCGTGAGCCTGGACAAGAAGCCTGTGAGGACTCGCCGACCTGGTGGTGACGCCACCGCCGCGGTGGTCGGGGAGGGCAGCCGCCTCTTCCCCGCCTCGGCAAAGGAGTGTCGAGGAGGACTCTGACGCGTTGGTCGCAAGGACGGACAGAACGACGCCGCGGTGGTATTTGAGCACGGCGCATGGAAGACCAGCGCCCGGTGGGGGGACTGGAGCGGCTGCCTCACGCTCTGCGGGTGTGCGGTCTGTAAAGGCAAAGGGAGAAGGTTCGCCGCCTCCGTGTTCTGCATGGCGGTGGCCGAGAGGAAGACCCGACCTCTGGTCGCGCCGCGTGGCCACGAGCTCTGGTGGGGGGTGGCGCTCGCGTGCTGCACCGCCGCCGCCAGATAACGTCGCAGGCTTATCGAACCGGCTGGTAGCCGCCACGCCGTCGTGGGGGAGGCGGCGTCCGCACCACCATCCGTTGCCCTCATCGCTAAGGAATCCAAAAGAGACGCTCGCTGCGCCGCCCGCTGCTGCAGTGCGGCGAGGATGCGACCCCAGAGCGGCTCCAACCCCTCCTCCCACAGTGCCTGAGCGGTGGCTCGCAGTGTCTTCAGTGCCGAGCGCAGCTCCCCCAGCCATGAGCAGGTGTTCATTCCCTTCGCTGTTGGGTCTCCTCCGCAGCAGTCCAGCGCCTGCTGCACACACGCGTCATCCTGCGCTAAGAACTCTTCGAGTGCCAGCACTTGTTCCTGAGTGTGTTGGTACAGATACAGCATAGCGAAACGGGAGGCAGCACACATAAAATGCGACGTCGTCTCCCCCTGGCTGTGGTCTGCGGCGAATCCCAGAAAGAAATAGGATGGGGCAGCCCCTCTCGGAGAAGCTTTAAGGTACAGCTCCTCCAGCAGGTGCTCCCGCACCCCGAGTGCATGCCGCACCACCGCCGATCGATGCATCTCTCTCGCCGGCAGCACAGGCGACGACGTCATGGCGTTTACAGATTGAGCGGGGAAAGCAACCGATCGTGTGGCCGCCATCATCTTCATCGTCTTCTGCTTCGAGGATGGATTCTTCGTGGTCTTGACGACTATGGTTTCTTTCTTCTTTTTATGCTTCCGCCCACCTCTTGCCGTCTTGGTGGGGCAGAGCTTGGGGTTGAGGAAGGTGTCGGGCTCCTCTTCCGCTGCTCGCAGATCCGAGACAGCGGCAGCCGCCCGCGCTGTTGGCTTCCACCACAACAAGAGCCGCTGCTCCGCACTCTGCCGCTTGCCCTCGAGATCTGTCACCTGGAGTTCTAAAACAGAGAGCGCCTCTACCGCTTGTCGCAAGGTAGTTAATCGCTGCGCATAATAACGAAAAGGATCAACCGCCGGCTGCTGAAGGTTTTCGTAGCTCCGCATTGCCTGTTCTTCCCCTCTGGGCCACTGACTCCCGCCACCACTCAAGGAAGCAGAGGCAAAGGAAGTCCCGCTCGTCATAACAGAGCCAGGTATAGGGGCACGAAGATCCCCGTTACCCCCTTGCTGCGCAGGACCGCTGCGGTGTAGCGCTTCGAGTTCCCTGCGGTAACTTTCCACCAGCACCTCGACTCGCGATGTGACGGCAGCTGGGAGGGGCTTCGTGGTGGACGAGGGATCCCATTGTTGGTGCTGTGTTCCTAACATCGTCTCCTCTGAAGCACTATGCGCACTGCTTGGAGATCGATGGTTATGCAACAGGACCAGCTGCTCCAGTAGCTGTGCTTCCGTCTGCGTGAGTGCGTTTTCATACGCTGTGCAGACCTCTTCCAGGCCTCCCATGGAACCAGGAGGCAGTACGGGCGTCGGGCCGGGCAGGCTCGCTTGGCAGAGCGGGGGATGTCCACCGGAGTGGTCCGCTGGACCCACCTTCGCAGACGGTGCGACTGCGTTTACCGCTGCTGGCTGCTTGCTCGCAGCAGGGTCATGGTAAAAGTGTGTTCGCTGTCGATACAGCGGGTCGTACAAGGAGACGGGGGCGATGGGAAGGGCGGAGGTGGGCTCTGTAAGAAAGCCCGCCTCACGCAGCGTATCCAAGGAAGGAAAAGATGTCGAAGAAGGAGAAGGAGGGTCTGCAGAGAACCCCTTCCCATGATTCCACAGACTCACGTTCCTCATCGCTTCACTTGCTTCGTGTTGCTGTGGTTGCACCGCTTCTTCCTCATCCTCAAGATGTGGGCCACCCCTACTCGCCCCAGGCGACACACCGAGTCCACTAGAAGACGAAAGAGGAGGAGGAAATGAGGGAGGATAAACACCTCCCACAGATGTGCAAGACCCTCTCGCGTGGGTGTTGCTATTGTTGCCGTAAGCCCCAAGAGGAGAGGGCGGCACGCCAGCGGTGCACCAGTCCAGCTCGCGGTCCTGTGCGTCGCTCCCGTTTTCCTTCCTTGGACTCATCACACTCCACGCGGTTCGCGGGGATGACGCACTAAAGGCACCGATCCCTGGACCTCCTGATGTCCCACTAGAGGTGATGGTGGACATCGACGTGTCTCTGCACTGCGGGTCCCAGGGCGAATAGATGGGTGAGGCTCCAGCGTAAGAAGACGTCGTCATGCCATCAAAATAGCGTCCCACAGGCGACGAGAAGCTACAGTGTGTCGGCTGCCACATGTCACCGGCGAGTGACGCAGCAGTAGCGGAGGGAGGCCGAGGGAGACTGGGATGATGGCCAACACCATCTCGTGGTGCTCCGATGACCCCCGAATGTTCTTCCACAGGTCTTCTCAGGTGCGACGCCTCCAGCGCTTGGGCTAAATCGGAAAGGGAATGGGAGTTCGTATGCGGCATCTCGCGACGTCGTCGTCGGTGGTGCTGAGGAGCCTCTCACTCGAAAGAGAGACGGGAAGTAGTGCAACACTAAAGATCAAACGCAATCACACACACTAAGCGAAGAAGGTGAAAAAATAAAACCAAACTCTATATGTGAGAGACGTCAGAATCTCGTAGCTTTGAATGAGAAATACGCGAGGTTGACACGAAACTCGATGAATTTCAAAAAGAGTGATGGAGAAGTGTGCTGCACAGTGTGCAAATCAACAATATTAAGAAAGAGATACAAAATAATACTAAAATATTATACACAGAGAGAGAAATAGTGAAAAATGATATGAAAATCGAAAGTGAGAGTTCTATTTAGAGAGAGAGAGAGTTAGACAGTTAAGGAAAAGGAAAAAACACAATCAGGCGACTCCTCCCTGCAATTCAATGTGAAGTCTTCGTGTAGAAGAGACGTGCAAGACTAGAAGAAGAAGAAGTGTATGATCGAAACCTGAATGAGCTTCACTAAACAACAGAGAAACACAAAATAAAGCAAGAAAGAAGGGAGAAGAAAAAGTTAATTCTGGAGTTCGACACAGGAGCAGATCCATACAATTCAATGGCCATCAAGAGAGGGAGTGAGACATCAAAGAGCCTAATCCTCTCTCTCATCCACACAGCTACACAAGACACAACGAAAGGGAAAAGAGACTTCCTGATGGCTGTTAGAAGTGTTGTTGGTGGATTGGTGATGGGTTAGATGAATTCCCATATTCGCTCTTTTTCTTTTTTTTTTTAGGGCCCCTTCTGTTTCATCAATTTTTGTGGTTGTTTGTCTTTTGCTTTTCTTTTCTGCTGTTCTCTACCAATTGAAAAGGAAGCGAAGGAGGAAAGCGAATAAAACGATGACGTGAAAAATATACATAAAAAATTGTGGATAAGGGCAACAAAGAGGAGCAAAATAAAACCATCATAGCATAAAAAATGACGTTAAAAAATGAGAATAAGAAAAAAATCAGCTACAGCTGTGTCTCTATACATCAATAGATGACCTATTCTGGATGGTGGGGGGAGCGAAAGAGGAAACAGGGTCCACATGAAAAAAGTGGTAATACGTTCCTTGACATTGGTCCCGTAAAATAATATAATGGTACGATAGATCCTCACCGAAGACTAGATAGAAGAATACATAGTGCATCATCGTTGGTGTTCTTTCAGAATTGTGAACATTTTCTCTTCATTATTATCATTTATTTATTTTTGTTTTGGAAATAATAATGATAATAAAAAAGACAAAAAAAAATGATCTGGAAGTGCTTCACTAGATGGTGTCACTTCTTTTTTTTTTTTTAGAAGTAGATCTAAACACCAATATAAATTGATATCTATTCTTATCATATAGTCTCCTGTTCTCACGTTGTGATGTGAAGTCGATTTCATGGAGTCGCACTAGTCTCGTCATCCTCCATAAACAATACAAAACAAAAAAAAAACGGTAAAAAGTGAAAAATTAATATAAAAAAATATTTTAATAGTGAAGAAAGAATACAAGTGATACAAAAAAAATATATATCACAATGACGAATGGGTTATTTAAAAATATGAGGATAAACAAAATAATAAAGAAAACGAAACAAAAGAAAGAAAAAAAACAAGCACAAGCTACTGTCTGTGGATCCCTTGACGTGGTCTCGACACTTCTTCGAAGGGGTTGAAAACAAAAGAAACATATGCCCAGCCACGAATAAGCATGTGAACAAAGGAGAAAAAATGAAATGTAAAAGGAGCTCTAATCTCGCGCTTCTCATGATTCATCATAAATAATACATTACTACATAAAAATAGAAATAGAAATCAAGGGCGGGAGCATTTAAAAAAAAAAATGTCCGTAAAATTTCAGTCGATAAATAAAACAAATTGAAAACTGTTTGCCACTACACTAAGAAGAAGATCGAACAAGGGCAATACGATATTCGGTGATATGAGTTCCTCCATTTTATTTTTCTGCTAGCCAAATCTGGTGTGAAGACTGTACTGTGTGTACGTGTTAGTAGGAGGGGGGTGGGGGCTTCTGCAGTGCTGTCTTCCCCACCTCTTTTTTTTTCTTCCCTTGTCTTGCTGTTCCACGCATCTCTCACTGCCATCAAGAGTGTGTGGTGCTCAATAGTGGCGCTAATGCACTGCACAAGGGAGGGCAGAGCCACTCGTCTCCCCCTCCGCGATCTCGACCTCCTCACGCACACGACTCGTTGTGGTGGTGGTTGTGGTTGCAGGAGGGGCCGAAGACACGGCCATTCCTTCCTCCGGAGTTGGCGTCACCACGTAGCGTCGACTTCGGCGCGGCGGCACCTTCGGGACGAGCCACTTCCCACCCCCCTTTTGCGGTGAGGTGAGAGGTGTACCGCTGTCGCTCCTCCACGGTGGCATCAAGGAGGGCGTGCTCAACGCGCGCAGCTGACACGGCAGCAGGGGCGGCGTGTGTGGATGCTGGCTCGGCGAGCGGGAGGGCGGAAACACCGGGTGGATATCACTCGCTGCACTCCGACAATGATCCGGCAGCACCGCCTCTGGTGCTGCAGACGTCGTCGTCGTCGTCGTCCTCCTCTGGTGCTGTGACGCGGACTCAGAAAGGCCCAATTCATTGCGATGCTTCCCAACACCACCGCCACTCGGCGTGCCCGTCGGCTCTTCCAAAGGGGACCCATCCTTGAGCTCCTCCTCCACCCCAGCTGCTGTGGCCCTGCTGCACGCCCGATGTCCCTCATCGGTGGGAGAGGACGAGGACGCACTCTCTCCCTTCCGCTCGGCATTCGGCACTCCGCCAAACATCAGCGGCATCCACCCCAGCCGATTCGCCTTACTGCCTTTGAGGGAAGTGGGGCAGGACGTGCTACCCCGAAGAAAGCGCATGGCAAAATCTCCAGTCGCATAGGTCCCATACGTGATACGCGTCCGTGGTGGCGTTGTTGTGGGAGTGCTGCTCGTGATGGGCGGCACATCTGCGGCTTTCCCGAGTCCCATCAATCCATCGCTCCTCTGTTTTGTATCGGTACAAGGAGAGGTGCTGTGCGGTGGGGAGGAAAGCAAAGCGTCACACTCGCCCGGCGCCAAGCTCTCCATCGTCACATCGTTACACAGAAGATTATGACCCGAGCAAGTGACGCCGGCGCTGCTGAGACGCACCGGGCCGTCACCGGACTTCTCGACGACGTCCTCCAAAGACACCCTGGGGCTGCAGTGCACTTGGGGTACAAGGAGTGGCGAGCCGCCCGAAGTGCGCGTCGTTTCCTCCTCCAACGTGGAGGACGGTGTTGAATTTATCTCATCTTGCGCCTCTCCTTGTACGGGGTCCAAGAAAAGACCCTCTTGATCAGCGGTAAGGAGTTCGACATCTTTGAGATACGCAAACACGACCTCCTTTCCACACTCAAGCCGATGCGCACGATGCGGCGCGAGGGCGGCCATTGACAGCGTTGAGGTCTCGTCGTTAGTGGTGGTGGTGATCCTGCTCCACTCTAGTGGAGGCGGGGTCCCTTCACTCCCTCCTCGGTCCTCGGGGCGTTGCGGTTGCTGCCCAAGCCCTAAGGGAGAGCTCGGAAGTCGAGCTAGTGCTTGGGAAGGTGATAATCCGCGTTCGGTGAGGCTTTCGGGTGAGGGGGGCGGGACCGCCGCATCGGGCTGCAGAGAATGGCCGCTCAGTGTTCGGCCGTTGCACCGGCCATCCTCCTTCCATTGCGTTCCCAGCAGCACGGAACTCCCTTGGCGATTCGGTGTCACGGCAGCGGTCACACGCCTCACCCTCCAACGACGTCGCCGAGCCGTCGAGCACGGCGTCGGGCTCTGATCCGGTGTGACCGCAGCGGGATTCGGCTCAGCGGCGGGGGCCGTCGGCGGTGCTGGAGGTGGAGCAGGGATGTGCAGCATGGTGGTGGTGGTCTCGCAGAGAGCAGGCCTAGACGCGGGCAGCGGAGTCCCTAAAGAAGTGTGATCGGATACAAGGTCCGTCCCCGCTCCCGGGCTGCGGTGTGGGGAGGATAGTCCAAGTGTTGGCGCCGTCCGTTCCATCTTCTCTCTCTCATGCCTTCCAGCAGTGGAGGTAGTGATCTGTGGTTTGGTTTCATTCACATCGTTGTTGGGTGATTCCTCGCCATTCTGTGGTCTTAGCTCGAGCCCCACTACCTCCTGGTCCTCGTGGTCAGCGACGTCGTCGGTGCCATTCTTGACAATATTATTGTTATTGTTATCGAAACAACGAAAGAGAAAACTCACGGAGTACGAGGTTCTACTCGTCTGTGGGACCGTTGCGGCTTCTTGTGTCTTTCTTGTGGGTTCCGTCTTGAGGTCGAAGGGGGTGTTGTGCACCGGGGGCTCGTTTCCTCCAACTCTCACCATCTCTTTGCTCATCGACAACCAGGAAGGCGGTAGGGCGTTGGGGTTCGTTTCCGGCATCACCACCGCAGCTGTGGACGCCGCGCGAGCGGAGGAAATGTTTCTGAGTGGAGACGCCGACGCGGTCAAGTCCCCACACGCCCCTGTTTGGAGAGAGGCGGGCTGCTCCGCCCCATACAGGACAACCACTGCGTCTGCTTGGTCTTGCGGCTCTGCCACGGTCTTCTGCGCGCCGTCTTCCGTCCCGTTCCGGGGTGGAGGGAGACGGCGCCGACTGCTCTCCGTGCTGCACGACGCGCTGGTGCTTCCCTGCAGCGAGACCCTCCTCGTCCGCGTCGTCCCTGCGGCAGTGATGTCCTGGTTCGGGTGGACCGGTGCTTCGGCGATCCGGCACGGATCTCGTGCTCGAATGCTGCTTCGCGTACTCGCCGTACTGGTGGTGTACGGCATCGTGTGGATGTTCGAGGTGGGGGGCGGAGGCGGATGCGGATGCGACGGTGTCGGAGAAGGGGAATCTCCCGCGTGGCTGAGTGGCCGCGCACTAAAGTAAAGGAGCTGCGCGCCACCATGCAGAACGGTGGGGTACGATGGGAGGGGTGAGCTGCTGTCCCACCGCTCCTCCACGCCGCTGGGTGCACCAGGGATGGCGGGGGAGACGCCAATAGGGGTGGCTGTGCTCTGGGTCGGATGCACCGACTTCGTCGTGGCGTTCGGACTAGGGATCACTGACGTCTGTGAAAGGGGGGACAAATTCTCTGGTGCGATCAGCCCGGTGGAACTGAGCGAGGAACGACGTCGTAAGTGCTCCACTTCTAGAGGCGGGGCAACCGCAGCGGATGCATTGGCGAGCGAAGCGCCTCGTCCAGGCTGCGGGACCGTTGCGGAAGGTTGTGCTTGTCGGTGTGGTGGTCTCTTCCCAAAGGGCCCCATCACTGCGGAAGAGAAGACATTGGTGCTGCTGGTGGGCATTTCACAGAGTGAGCTTTCTCCGTCGTTCGTGTCCTCTTCCTCAAGTTGGACTTCCACTTCTCCGTGATGTAGAAGCGTGGTCTGCCACATGCCGATTCCATGGTGGTTCGGGTTTTCGATCGTATTCGGGTGGTAGTGCTGCATCGTTTCACGGGGAGGATCTCCATCAGCCTCCGGCACCACCTCCGCCGCTGCGTCCTCAAGATCTTGCAGAAGCACGCGGCGCACCGTGTTGGGGCTCTCTAGGCTATGGCCCTCACTGCCCCCTTGTGTGGAGTCCGCAGAGAACGCGGAGGCGTCGAGTGGCACCCCACTCCTCCAGAGCTCCTTGAAAAAGAGGCTCGAGCTGTTACTCTTGTCGGTGCAAGGGCCGTGATTTGTCAAACTGGGTGGAAGATGAAGGGGCTGCGGCGCCAGCAACACCGTCTGGTGCGTCCACTCCGTCACCAACGGTGTATTCCCATCGTGGGGGTCCCCCGGCGGCGGTGGAGCCCCTCCGTGCACACATAGCGGCAGCGACTGCGGTGGTGAGGAGGCCGTTCGCGAGGTGAATTCTCCGGTAGTGAGGGGGCACGTCCCACCACTGCTCCTTCCCCCACCGCCCACGCGGACTCGGTCCTCCTCCACTAAACTCACGCCCATCTCATTCGTTCCGCAGGTGGTCAACGCGGTGGTCGAGTTGGTCGGCGTCGCGCCGAGCACGAAGCCGCCCGCGGTACTGATGCTGCAGCCGCTGCACTGGCTGTTCTGGAAAAGGCACTGCCCGGACAAAGGCGGTGGAAAGAAAAGGGAAGTGGGGGGAGGTAGGAGGCCCTCCGAGTTCCCGGTGAGTTCTGGAGCGGCGGGTCCACCGGCGAACGGCACTTCCTCGCGTGTCCAGCTGGTGTTTGGAGGCGGAGATCTCACGAGCGAGGGGGACAACAGTGGCGCAGGACGACAGCTGGGCGTGGGGTTCGAAGGCGGCGTACCCACAACCACAGAACGAACACTCTCTGGCGTGTCATTCGTGGTACTTCGAGTCGGATGGTCCAGATTGGGATGGGAGACGAAGTTCGTGTTTTCCTCGCTCAGCCGGAGCGATTCCAGGAGTTGGGACGGGCTTCTGGACCGGAGAGCCGTCCCGCGTGCGACCCACGGCGCTTCGAAGAGGTCCTCCTCCGCCACAATGGCCGGCAGTGCGCCAAGAAAAGAGAGCGGGTAACCTTCCCCGCTGCCCTCCGGCGTGGGAGTGAGGGACTCCGTACAGAATTGAGGCGTGGCACTCTGGTCATGCGGCAGCACAGGGATGATCGCCCGCACACCCGCGCTGCACGACCGCCACAGAAGCGCGCTGCCACTCCCAGCCCGACTGAGGGAAGCGAGGGAGGACGTTCGGCTCCTCCCGTTCGTCTCCTTGAAGCGGGATGGGAAACCACTCGGTCTTCTCCTCGGGACTGCAGGCACAGGGGTGGTGACCTCTGCCTCAGCGCAGCCTCTCCAGGTGGTGGAGGGAACGAAGATGTCGTGCACGCCACTCCGTCGTCCGCGAAGAGTGGCGTCGTGGGCTTTCCCGCTGGTCAGGCCCCCTCCAACAGCGGAGGTACCACTGGGCCGCTGCGGCGTGAAAACACCGCAGAGCGAACCTCCAAAGCCGGCTGAAGAGAAGGTATGTGGGAAAACAAGGCTGTGCGGCGGTCCACCATCGTGGAAAGGAGCATCGGCGCATTGTCCAAGACGGTGGGGGTGCGGGGTCCTGCTGCTGCGTGCAGTGTTGGAGCGCTGCGGAGTGTGGCGCTCTCGTGGCCCCTTCAAACCACTCCGAGACGGCTCGCTCTCCGCTTCACTCGAAAACAGTGACTGCTGCGGTGCTCGGTCCGGCTCCACCAGCACGCAGCAAGACCGGCTTCGTCCTTGACTGCCTCGATCGCGGGGAATCTCAGAACTGCTTTCGATTGTTGTCTTCTTCTGGAGCGCCTCTGTTGTTGTTCTTGTGGAGATGGCGATGGCGGCGTTTCCTTCTATTGCTCCTTCGCAGCCTTCTTTCCTCACGACCGCAGCGCTCAGCTCATCCAGACCACGAGTTGCAGCTGGTTTCTGTTCGTGTTTTTCTTCTTCTCGAACGGGGTCCTTAAAGCAATGAGTCATGGAGTGTGGCAAAATCTCGACCACCGCCACAGGGGAGATCTCCCGCGTCTGGTGGGGGCTCACGACGATGGTGGTGTTCTGCCTTCCTTCCTCGCCACTGGCGGTATCGGCAAGACGGGCCGATGGGGTCGCTTCAATGGTGCGACGAAGCATTTTCTGGATAATTATCTGGTTCTGTTTTTCCTGTTTTTTTTATTGTGACCAAAATAGTTTTCTCTTGAGTGTATGGAGCAGAGGGAAAAAACCTGACAAAAAAATTTCCGGTTTTTAATTGAAAAACGTAAAATGGAAACACAATAAAAAAAATTCGCTCGTTGTTGGTCTCCACTTCTCTCTTTCTCTCGTAAAAAATAAGAAGAGAAAAGGAAATAAGAATAAGTCAATAAATAATAATAATAATAATTAAAGACAGTAAAAATAGAACAAGAGGAAAATCAGACCACACTCCGTGGACTATAAAGAAATTGAATAATTTCGTTCTCTCAAAAAGGCCGAATACAACCTACTCAAAGAGTTGATCTATTGTTGCACTAGAAGTCGTAAAAGATGTCAAAAAATAGTAATGAGTACTTTCACTTTATGATATATATGTTTCTTTTGAAAGAAAATATATTCTGAATGGCTGTCGTAGTCAATCAAATTGGTTGTCTTGATAATTTCTGCTTTCTGCGTGGTCCAGGAGTGAAAAGGCACACTAATTTTTCAAGAAAATAGTTTAAAAAACAAAATAGTTTAAAAAAATGAAAAAAAAAGTTATTAATGATAGCTCCGCTTGCAATAACACACTGTGTTTCTGACCACACAAAATAAAAATAAAAATAAAAATAAAAGATATTTTAAAAGTAATTTGGAGAGACAGAATGAACAAGAGAAAAAACACTCAAAAATACGCCGGAGACGCGCGCACTCCAGAAACTCCAAAATGTACTGTTCTTTCTTCAATGCTATTGCTCTATTGTTCTCTTTTTGGTTCTTTTTAGGGAGGAGAGATGTACTTTTCCTGTCGTAGAAATAAGGAGAAGAGTAGAAAAAAAAGATAACGAAATAAACGAAAAGTAAAATATTACAAATATATTCAAAAATGGAGCGGGTGCGTTGTCTTCTTCTTATTTTACTAAATCGTGAATCAAGTAAATCTCTGGAAAGGGCACGTTACAATTCGTGAGAGGGGATCGAAACTGGATACAAAGAAGAAGAATAAACAAATAGATCAATAAATACGTCCACACTGGCAGCAGCAGCGCTCTCTCTCTCAGCGTTGAAACGTGGGTGGGTGTGGGTGTTTGTGTGAACTGGGACTGAAGGTAGGTCGTCTCTACTGGTGTTCGTTCGTAATGGGTCTCCCCTGTACTTTTGGCCAGTTGATTCTTCCTCTTACTTACAGAGATTCTCAGCTACAGGAGGGGAATAAATAAAAGAATTCTTCTCTTCTCAAATATATATAGAACAAAAGTATCACTATACACAAAAAAAGGATAAACAAGAGTTGGAGACCTCAAACAGCGAAGGGGAAAGAAAGAAGTTAAAGTAAGTCCGTGTACCAAACAAATTTAAGCAGTGATCTTGTCGCTTATTTTTCCCGCTTGATATGTATTTATTTATTTTTTGCTTTTTCCTTGTTGTGTTTTGTGTTTTTGAGGATGTTCCTCGCTATCTTTCACTGTGTGGAAGTGTGTGATAATAATAATAATAGTAATAAAGACGTACAACAGGATGACGATAATTCGAAAGTGGCAAAAAAAAAATTTCTAATCTTTGTCGTTGTACTGTTTCTTTATGTTGTTGGGTTTTTAAAAATGCTGATATCAGTCACTTCAGAAAACTCTATAGAATAGTAGCGCTAGAAAAGTCGAAATCGAAAGAGGAAGAACAAGAAGAACAAGGATGAAGACTTTCTCTATTCTTTATTTCTTATGCGTTTTCTACAAGCAAGAAGATAAATAAATAAATAGAAAATAGTAATAATAATAAAAGGAAACAAAAATACAACTTCAGGAATCACACGTCGGACCTCACCAACTCGTCTCACACACAAATAGTCAAAATGAGACGAGAGAAAACAAAGGCCTGTCGATTTCAATTCCCAGTCTTCTTGTGATTTGTTTGTTTTTGACTCGCAACTCTAACGAAAAAGGAGAAGTATATATTTAATACTGGAAAGACAAAGAAGATGATGTACATGCAATTAAAATCCAATAATCAATTCTAATAGAAAACTTTCTTTCTTTCAAGTGAAGAGAAGAGTAGTAGTAATATTAATAATCAGCTACTACAGAAAAAACGCTCCTCAAAAAAAGAAAAAAGCACTTAAACAGTAATAAGTTTTTTAAAAAAAGATCTGCAAAGCTTTGTGTACAAGAAAAAAAAAATGGAAGAAGATTCAATCTGTGAACTCACAAATCTCTTTTGAAAGCTTATTTTTTAATTTAAAAAAAAAGAGTAGATAAAAAAATACCTCGAAAAGAGGTTCAATAAAAGAACTGCGAGCAAGAAAAAAAAAGGAAGGGGAAAGGGAGAATAGTTTTGTGTCACATGAAAGATTTTCATTTAATGATGCCCGAAGAGACAGGCAATCTCAAGAGTCTGTTCACTCATTTGTCGCACATGGATTTATTTATTTATGGTTTTATTATATCCTAATTAAGTTCATACGTGTAAAGATAGCTATTAAGAGATAAGTGGACATGTGCTTCTTACGGATTTAGGACTTACGCTTTTCCCTGTCTGTCACCTGCACACACATTCCTTAGGATAGTTCATTGGATTATCGCTTTGTTCCTGTTTTAACAAAAGAAAAATTTTATAAATTCATAAAATAATAATGATGTAGATAAACACACGACTACTCCCCTTGAATAAGCATCGAAGAGAAGCCACACACAGCCGCCACAGGTGGGAGATACAGAAATACTTACCTTTTTTGTTCTTTGATGTTGTGATTAGATGGGGGGGGGGTACACGAATAGGGTATCAAGAAGGGAAGAGTCCATATGTGATAGATATGGTTTTTATTGTTCCAATTCTTTGTCTCACATTTTAAAAGATGAAAAGACGAGAGTTGACCAAATATCTATTTACAAATGTAAACAGAAATACCGTAAAGAGCAAAGATGAATAATAAAAATTAGAAAGTTACCGAGTAGAAAAATAAAAACATCATAATTTAAAAGTCAAAAGGTAACTCAAGATTGAATATTTAAAGATCTAGATGTGCATTGAGAGCTTAGAGAGATAGAAATCGTATCAGCACCCATAAAGACAGTAAAACAAGAATAAGAAATAATCGGTTCATTTAACAAGAGCGGAAAAAAGACTGAAGATACCCATAGAATAGGAATCTCTAGAGAAGTATGTAGTGATAGTGATACTTCTGGAAAGACATAGAAGAATATACAAAAAAAATGAAAAAAAAACACGAAAAAAGAAAAATAGGAAAACTACGACAACCGTTTTACAGTCGTGAAGGGAGTCGTCACTCAATTGATTCTCTTTTCGGAATTTTCTAATCTCGATTTAAAAAAATCCGAATAGTTAAGATCAAATCACAAAATAAAAAGCTCTCAATGAAAAATGCACGAAAATAGAAAAAATAAAATGATAAAAATGTAAAAAGTCTAATCCAATAAAATTAACATTAATAATCTCTATCTCTATCTCTAATCTCTTCTTGTAGAAAAAAAATAATATCATATAAATCATTTCTACTTCTTTACACATTGAAATGAATTCTTTTTCCCGAATGCTGGTGTGAAGTACAAAAATCCTCAGTCAAACGAAAATATAGATGCGCCGTTACGACGGAAGGAAGGAAAGGTGTGGAAGGAAGCTCCAGAAAGAACCGGCGCTTTTTATCCCTCCTTTTCTTAGTTTCGTTTTGAAAATGACTCTCTGGTTGACTCACACACAGAAAAAGGGAGCCAATGCAAACAACATTTATACAATAAAAATTAAAAATGGAACGGCTTGGTAAAAGTTCGAAATAAGGCCTATTCTTTTTTTTTCTTCCCAGTACAACACAATAAAGCCAACCTCATCCTTTACTAGAGGAAACCTGTTGTCCATCTGGTTTTTGAACGTGTAAAGTGATTATTTCACGTTGATGGGTGAGGCACTCTCTTAATCTTTTCAATTATTGTCAACAACAGAGAGAAAACATTAAAAAGAGACGGCAGAGCACAAAAAAAAATAATTGTGGACTTCCGAAATGCGGGAGGAAACAGGTGGTACAGCATCGGCATCTCTAAAGTCCTTCCGTCCTTCTTTACCATTTCACAAGCACATTAACACTGACTGATAAAATTTTCAATCATTTATTGCTTTAGTGGTTTTGTTCCTGTTTCAGCGACGTTTTACATTGTCCCGTTTACTTTATTTGGTCAAGAGTTTCTCAACTAGTCAAAACATCAAAGAAATCATAATAATTTCTCATAGCACAGTAGAAAATAGCGGTGGGAAATATTAATAAATGATGGTTACATATACCACAAATTAAAGAAATAAAAAACATATTTTCAATCTTACGGAAAGGAAGAAGAAGAATAGAAAATGTAGGGGAATCCCTAATGTTCAGTGGAATTGAACCGAAAGTGTAAGAGTAGAATTTCATCCATCTGATCATCATATTTTTAGATTTAGTTGGGGTTTGATATCTTCTTCTTATTGTTTTCTTGCTCCTCTTGATAGATGGGGTGTGGTGTCCGTGCAGGGATGGTTGGGCTGAATTCATGGTTCCTTGATACTCGATAAAAGCTTCCCTTCTCCTTTTTATTGCATTTTTTTATGTATTAAAAAATGCTTTATTCGGGAAAGAAGATGCAATGCTCTTCTTGTTCTTCTGGTTGCTCGTTTCTACAAGTAGTGCTCATCGAATGTTGAGTTTGGACTGAGAAATCGACTGGAACATAAGATACGAGAAGAGATGATCCGAAATGGAAAAGTCTCCTGTGTTGTACGAACCATAAATCACAGGCTTCCCTGCAGAGCCCGCTGATTGGATTTGTCCCGTCTGCCGCGCCACCGCCTCTCCCACCGGTTCGGCCTGGAGTGGGGCTCGGGGTGGAGTGGGCCCCGCTCGCACAGCCGCGCAGGGCGACTCCACCGTGTCGCGCCACCCCCTCTGTTGGCTCTCCGTCACATCGAAAGTAACGACAGCGCCAGGGTGAGAAGGGGAGGTCGAGTGCATCGGATCCTCTACCCCCTGCAGGTACTCCCGCACCAGTGCCTGCACCGTCACCGGGCGTTGCAACCCCATCTGCATGACGGTGAGAGCGGAAATCTGTCCGCTCATCTCCATCCCTTCACTCGGCCTCGGCTGCTCCGTGAAATCCTGAAGGAGAATCTCTGCTGTCCTCGGCTGCACCGTCGCCGCCTCCTTCGGGGTGTTTGGCTCCTCCTCCACCTCAGCCTCGGGTAGCACAGGAGGGGACGACTTCTCCCCTTTCAAGGCAGTGGAGGGGTGATGGCATGGAGGTGCGTGTAAGGCGTCCTGGTGCTCCATCGAGTCCGTCTGTGGTCGTTGGTGGGACGAAGCGAGTTTCGACAACGCCGGCGCCAGTCGTTGCGGCTCCTCGGCGAAGGAAAAGAGAGCCGGTTCGGCGCGCAGCGACACACACGGACCATCCGCCGCAGCGCTCGTCTCCGTGAAACCTTCCTGAATCGTGGGGCTCCTGTCGTCAGAAAAAACAACAGGTTTAATGCGCATTGCGCGACGATAGCGAGACGACGAACCTTCCGTCTCATCACCCGCCGTCATTACGGGCAGCGCATCAGAAGAGTGCGTGTGGGTGGTGGGGAGAGTAGTGTCAGCTGGCATCATCTCTACCTCCGTCGTCACAGGCAGCGCACCTCCTTCGCCCGCCGAGTGCTGCTTCCGCGATGGCGTCGGAGGGGTGGTGGTGTGCGTGAGAGTGATCCTCCTTGGCACCGGAATGTGCGGCGAGGACTCTGCCGCTGTCGCTGCGGCGTCCATGAAAGCGGCCTGTGCGCTGTCTGAAAGGCGTCGCCGCCCCTCTTGCTCGCTCAACACCGGGATCGCAATCCGTGGCGCAGGGGCAGACGCCGAGAGGAGCCGCAGCTCTGGCGAGGGCTGTGGCTCCCTCTCCCTCCTCCACACTCTCGTCTCTCGAATTTTCGTTTCTCTCCTCCGCTGCGAGTTTCGGCGGCGGTTAGCGTCGTGAGAGCGCAACCCGAGGAGGGGGGCTGGTGTCGGCAGCGGCGAGAGCGAGAGCGAGAGCGCGGGAGTGGACTCCACCACACCCCTTACTCGGACTTCCGCCCCCTCGCAAGACCGCCTCCGCTGCTGGGAGAGCACCTTCGCCGTCCCGGTGATCCCCCCGCCTGGCTGCGGGACTCCACAGCCGCGGCGTCGGTCTTCCTCCGGCCCGAGCGCTGGCGACGCGGTGTGCCGCACGGCTTTGGTGCCCTCCTCTCCCACACCGCCACACCCCGTACTCCACTCCCGCCTTGCCATGGTGCTGCCGCTCGCTTCCGCGTAGTGCCTTCGCGCGGCAGCGGTGGACTGCTGCGGGGCCGGCAGGGAGAATGGAGAGAGAAGCCGAGGGCTCTCCAAGTCGTTCGGCGTGTGAAAGGGAGTGAGCGTGAGCGGCGAGGACACAACTCTCTCCACCTGCACGTGATGACTTCTCAAAGAGCTCGATGTGGGCTCCTCGTCGAACATCGCCCGAGGGTGGTTCAGCAATGAAGGAGACAGAATAATTTTTTAAAAAAAGGTTCTGATACCAATTGAAGACACAAAAAAAGAACGAGAATATAATAAGAAATAATAGGAAATAGTCGATAAAGTAAAAGGGACTGTGTAAGGAAGGGGGGGGGGTATTCTAAACAAAAAAGAGAGTAGTCCAGTTCGTAGGAGAACAAATCAAACTACGGTCAAAGCCTTTTATTTGTTTGTTTGAATATCTCCTTCTCTTTTCTTCTTCTTAATGAAAAAAAATTCAAGACTCTAGGAAATGCTGCAGTACGTTTCCCCTCTATTTTCCTTTGTTGTATTTCGTCCTTTATATTGAGTTCTGATATATATATATATTTATTTATTTTTCCCACAAGATTAAAGGCTCAGAAGATACACGACGGATATCGGATCGGAAGAGACCTCAACAAGGATTTAAAAAAAAAGGGACAGTCAAAGAGAAAGATTGTAAATTTAAAAATAAAAAAGATGTGTAAAATAATAATAATATCCCTAGGCGATAGGACGAGGTGTGAAATGCCAGTGTCTTTGTATGGTGTTGTATTGTATTGATTGATTTATCGAGTGATTAATATTTCTCCTGGACTTCGCTCTCAATTGCTGGGGGTCGTGTGGTAATTCCTGTTTGGGGTCCTGAACTCTGGAGCTGGTTGTTCTGTCAGTCTTGGTTTTTCGTCTCTTCGGTCTTTCTCTCACACACGAGGGAAGAAGGCACGCTTCAGCAGTTTTCACCAGAAATATAAGAATCAATCAGAAAAAATCCAGGAAGTTGGATTCTGCTATATCTGTAATATTTGTGAGGTTTAAAAAAAGGCTTTTAAAATAGGCTTACCGCAAATACTTTAAAAAAAAGAAAAACGGAAATAGAATGTGAATAAATAAAATAAATAAGAGGGGGAATTTTTAAGATTCACCTTGAAGTAAAACTGGCGAGTAAAAAATAGTTGAAAAGAATGATGAGTTGCAGTACAAACTTCAGTCGAATGCTTGCAGACAAGGGAAGAAACACAGAGACCAAAATAAATGAAATGATGAGATTCTTTTTATTCCTTGTCTTTAGTAGTTACTGTTATTGATTTTTCTGTATTCCAAAAAAAAAAAATTACGAAACGAAAAAAGATCCCAAAGATTGGGTGAGGAGCGTAAAGAAATAAAGATCGTAATAAAGCCAGATCGAGAAGGTACACGAATAAACTAATGATAACAGTATATTCCAATGTCCTAAATTTCCCTCTCAGTCTTTCTTGGCTCACCTTCCGATTCCGTTCCTTCGGGATGGTGTCATAATTCGTGTTATTTTTCTTTGGGTTTTTACTAATAGATGCTACTGAAGTGATTTCTGAAATTTTGAGATCACCGATGTGCGATCAGTTCTTTAACAAAGATCGTTTTTATTCAAAATGGAGAAATAGATAACGAATGAGTGATACGAAGGGAAGGGAGGTTAATTTGGTTCTTGGTTGTTTTTTTCCGTTGTGCCGGTTCTTAGCCCCCTAAAACAAAAAAAAAAGGCAATAACCAAGGCGAATGTTTGAAAATACAGTTAAAAGGTATAGGAGGGGGGAAATGGCGCACCAACGGAACAAACAACTTGAACTGCTCTCTATTCTTTAAAGAAACAAATAAACAGCAAATAGAGCTGAATAAGATAAAGATAGTATAGTAGTCGTGTGGTGCCCCTGTGTGCGGTGAAGAGATCACGGGATGTAGTAATATGTCTCAAATTAAGTTTATTAAGGAGTAACAGGGGTAGATCTATATAAAGAGGATATTAGCCTTTTATTGTGAAACGAAAAGAAAACACGAACAATGTGTGGAAGAATTGACCTATTCCGCTTCACGAATGTCAGCGATGTGTTGAAAAAAAGACAAAAAAAAAGAAGAATACGAGGAGGCTTAAAGCTAATATCACTTTTCTTATAGTGGAAAAAAAGATGTAGAAAAATAAAGAGAAAATAACTGCAAAATATTTTAAATTAGCAGTACTTATTATAATATTCAGCTGTCGGAGCGATAAAAAAATATGAAAAATTAGAGGTTCTGACTTGCCTTTCTATCAGGGATTGAATTACTTCTCTCGCAGCAAAGATAGACAACGACAGATTGTGGATTAAAGTGACTACCAACCACCACGGAGACCACCAATAACAATAAACCAAAAATAAATGTTTTTATAAAAATAAGGAGTTAAAGAAGTGCAGAGAGGATGAGAAGTATTTTTCGCACTCCATGAAAGATGACATAGGGCAAAGGTAATTAACACGTTCAGCGAAGGAATGCCGCCTATACTCTTCCTTGTTTATTCTTTAGTTAGGGTTTAGAAGTTTCATTTATTATTTTTTTCCTTTTGCACCACTAGTTCTCTTGTAAGCGCACTAAAGTCAAAAAAATGTAACAAACAAAACATCAGTTACAGCGAAGTGTTCAGCCACTACAAACGGTAAGTCTAGCATGTCTATATTAATAATAGTAGTAATATAATGATATCATATAATATTAATAATCGATTATGAAGTGGTGACGGCATTCCCCGCTCTGCTCATGGGCAACGCGACCAGGATGTAAAAATAAATTGTACAATAAAATAATAATAATAAATGAAATCAGTCTTAAAAAATGATAATAAAAAATGCAAAACATCAAAGATCTACTGATTAACAGAACTCAAGCCACCTACCCATCATCTACCAATTACCGGATGTTTTCACTTCTAAGTGAGCCACACTCTCTGAGCCATAATGTCAATCGTCTTCCCAGTATCCGTTTCAATTCCATCGAGCAATTTACCTTTGTCTCTTAAATTGTCACTTCCTTCTCCCTCATATCATAGAAAACAAGTGAAAGCATAATTCAATAAAACAAAACAAAGACTCTCCTTCAGAATGAGCAGTACTACAAAAAGATAACCTATAATTATGAATTCAAAATAATAATAATAAAAAGTGAACTGAAAAAAATCTAGTAAAGACCACCATAAATCAAAGAAAAAAAAAATCAATCGTCGCACCTTCTACGTGTTCTTCTAAACTAAAAAACAACCCATTTGCAAACAAAAAATATAATAATAACACCGAACAAAACAAACTACACTACTTTTAAATAGACGCGGCCACCACTATCATCCTAGCGCATCTAAAACTAAAAGCCCAAACACTTAAAGCCTGAAGCCACATCAACAGCTCTCAACCACGCCCTACCCGATTATTGAATATCGCACCACCAAATATTCTCGAAACCTCCACAACAAAGCCTCCACCACAGCCCGAAAAGACCCGACAGCCTATCGCAGCGGTCTGTTGGAGGACTGGAGAATCCCACCGGAGGGGTCCATGTGAAGTGCGCCGCGGACACCATCCTGCGGCGCCAG
>JASAOA010001778.1:0-70993 GCA_030849815.1 Vickermania spadyakhi
GAAGGTTTCGGTTGTGAAGGCAACAGTGGAACAAAGTCTCAAGTGGTGGGTTTGCTATTTCGAAACGTTCTTTGTGCAGGAGCGAGGCATGGTACGGGGCTGACATCGTCCCCTATAGCTTCTGAGGAAACGACACGGTTGAACCCATCCCGTCCTACTGGAGATCGGAAGCAAAGGAGTCGGAGAGTGAAGAGCTTAGGGGATCCCAACTGGGCCTGTGGGAAGAATGAGAAGGAAGGTTCAGAAGGGTTTTGCAGTAAAAAGATGGAGGTGACTCGTAACGAGCTGGAGCATGAGTATTCGGAGAAAGTGCCGAAGCAGTTGCCTTTAAGTGGGTCTTTAGGAACTGAAAAGGCGAAGACCCCACAAGAATCGGCCTACATCTGCTCTTCACAGAAGTCCAAGAATAGCTCTGTCAGACCGTTGGCAGGCGGTTCTGCTGCCATGGAGCCGGATCCGGAGATGGTGGCATCGCAACAGTCTCACCAAGACGATGCCTTTGGTCTCTCACCCAAGATAGTCCTCGGTTCGCCGCCCATCGATGAACTCCCGCCTCTTGCGCCAGCAAAGGATTCATTAATCTCATCGTTAGTTCTCACACAGGTCGTACCATCTCAGGCGTCTTCTGCGGCTTCCGGTACTGCCTCATCGCCTGTGACGGTGAGGAAGGGAGGAGCGCTGACGGCTGTCAGAGGTGTGGGATCCTCGACGGTGTCCAATCCACCGTTGACCGTCAACGTGTCCGTCAGGAGTGACTCCGCGCTCACGTCGACATTGCTGTGTGATCTCTTTCTGGCTAAAAATAGCAAAAAAAATGATGTCTGTTCAGAGAATCCACTTCTCCTCAGCGAATCCTCCTCGACTTCGGAAGCGCCGACCTCTGCTCACAATGGGGCGGCACACAAGGCAAAGAGGACTCGCGTTATGAGTGGAGCGGCGATATTCAGTGCGCAGCCCAGCGGACACCACCGGCCGCCACTCGGATTCAGTAGTCGAGCCACGGCTGGGACAGCAGCGCATATCGAGGCTGTTTCGACTACCGCCCTTGCCCGTGGTAAAGACGTAAACGACATCAAAATCTCTGTGTTGCAGCAACGCCTGGGAACTCAGCTCGGTATCTCTCGCGTCGGTGTCGCGGACGATGTTCCAGAGGAAGTCTTGTGTTATGATATGCTCTTGGTGATGATGGTGCAACAGTTTCTTCATCATGAGGAACTGCATCGAGGCATTACAGATCGTGATGGGCCGGGTTATTGTCTCTTAATTAATCGGTGTGAAACCCATCTCGTCCTGGATATCATTCCCAAGGATCAAGTCCCGAGCAATCCTCAAGATTTTCTGAAGTATGTCGATGATGTTAAGCTGTACTACTATGCCCGTGAAGCGGATTACTTACAACTCTTCTCAACTCCAGTGCCCATGATCTACACCGACCAAAAGGAATCCCCCACCACGCATACCAATTGGATCGCTACCATACTAAGCCGCAGTCTTCTTCAACCGTCGGGCCACAAGAATTCCTCCTTACCACTAACTTCCTTTAGTGATTTGTGGGACTCCGCTTCAGGTATGATTAATGGCGGTCTGGTACGGCCGAACGTCTCCTCGCAGCACCTTCATCAGCCCAGCGGAGTTGCCGTTTTGGGGGAGAGCTCCCCTGAACTGGCGGGCAAGTCCGGAATGACGAACAGCAACGTTGTGAGTGGTGGGAGGAACGATTTTAATCACGTCCATAACGGTCCTTCCGTTAATAACGAGATACTGTCGATCCCTCCCTCTCCACTGCTTGTTGACGACGGTCCGATGCCAGAGGTATGGGCAGCTCAGGTGGCTTCTCAAATGAGCACCTCCAAAGGCGTAGTGCACCCTAAGTTTTATCTCAGCGATGTTATGCGAGAGCTCCTCCTTAGTACCGGATCCTTTTTTGTTGTAACGGCCGCTGGAACAGCTTCAATTGCCTCGCCATTTATCACGCAGGAGCGGCTGAGTGTGCTGAAGCAGCTGCATATTGTACATCAGCCGCTCTCTGCGATTGCGGATTTGGGTCTGGTGGCGGTGATTCAAATGGCAGATGACGCAAAACTCATGAAATGTGCACAGAACGACGAAGTCGAGGAGCGGCCTAATATTGTACAGCTAGGCTATGGAATCACCGTGGCGCAAGAATTCCGTCGCGAGGCGTTGGAAAAAAGTGTGCATATTCCCACGATGGAAGAGGTAAATGAGGTGTACGCCAAGGCTTCGCAGGAAACCACTCACAACGCGGTCCCGCCAACGGCGCCTGTCAAGACCTCTCCGTCAAAGATTTCTCTCCCTGCAAAACTGCCGACAGACATGCCAACAGGAAACTCCGCGACTGGTTCCACCACTGAATGTCTGCCACCCTTCGGGTTGAGCAGCAAGAATGCGCAAGCTTCCAAGTTAGTGTTTCCACGCCCCATCGCCATCTCCTCAGAAGAACATGCTGGTCCCACCTATGGAGTGACCCTATCCCATCCTCTTTCATCGCAGCTCCCCAGCTCAGCAGAATGCGTTGGAAAGGCGGAGAACACCGAGGAGTTCCCCCTTTTTCTTGCCAGTATTCGGGCAGATCTAACGGAGTCGTCGCAGGAGAGCTTCGAACCCAATTGGAATGCCCTTTCCCGTACCCGAGCGATGGATAAAAGTACGCCGAGTTGTCATCCCACCCATGCAGGGAGCAGCCTCGCTACGACCACCTCGTCGCTGTTACAGTCCGTGGTGCCGACACGAGACACACCGTCCGATCCTGTCAAACCGGGTCCTCCAACAACGGCGGGGGTGGACGCGGAGAAACTGGCGATGAAAGAACCCACTCGGCTGGTCGATACGATACACTCTCCTGTGGAAGAGACGGGCACCAGCGTTTCTAATCTCTGGACTCTGCCCCAGAAAGATGTCTCCACGGTGGATCGTCGGCTCGATTTCCCGTTCTTTCGGGAGTTACTGTTTCACGTGTCGGATTGCTCAGGTTACCTGGAATGGCTCATTAGTTGTGGCCACAGCGCGACACACGTCTCCGCACCAAATCAAATTACAGGGTTTCTCATGTGTGATCTCAGCGTTTATGAAGTGATTTTCATTGAGTGGAACACCACCATCATGACGCCCAAAAACTTGGCACTACTCGAGAAAGCCAAGCAAGATAACTTTTCGACGCCCATATTTTACTGTATTCTGGGACGTGGCGTTTCCTCCTCCACTCCGTTGCCGGAGCACTGCCCACCACTCCCATCCGATGTCAGTCCTGTACACCTGCTGTATGGCGAGTCTCTGCATGGAGTGGTGGCTCAACAGCGTATGAGCATCCAAACACAAATTCAGCTCGGCCGTATTATGCAAAACCTTCGCGGTGATGACACTCTGGTTTATCAAGTTGTGAACCGCATCAGTAGTGGGAGCGTTGGTGATGTCTACGAAGTGTCCTTGTATGCCTCCAACGGAAGGCTCGCCATGAAGCGTATCCCTATCGGCGCTATTACACTTGACCGAATGGATCAACTGTACAAGGAAGTGGCCATTATGCGAGAACTAGATCACCGAAATATTGTTCAGTTCTCTCATACAAACTGTACAAAGGCATTCTTAAACATTTTTATGGAGTTGTGTGAGTGCTCTGTGATGGACATGCTGGAATCCGGTTTGTTCCCGCTAGGTGATGTTCTCTCACTGCAACAGCAGCGCCATGGTTCCTTAACCTCCCTCACACCCGAACTTTCCAGTCACTTCTCACATCACCACAAGGCTGCAGGCCGGCACTCCCCCTTCAGTTATTTCAGCCAGCGCCACAGCAACCAAAAGACCGTCACGACTATAAGTCACAATCATCTCTTACCGTTCGGTAATAACCGAAGTTACCACTCCATAGCGGATTCCTACCGCTCTAAGAATCGGAGTTATAACCCAGAAGCGGTCCGCAAAACAGTCCGACGAGTCGACGCTACCCTTATCATTCGGGATGTAGTGAGTGCGGTAAAGTATCTGCATTCCTTCGACATTGTGCACCGGGATATTAAGCCTCAAAATGTGCTTTTTTTGGATGGCGTGGCCAAGCTGGCAGATTTCGGTAGTGCTGCAACTGTCAATGGAACACAAGACTCGCTGCGTACGATGAAAGGTACAGTACCGTACATGGCGCCTGAAGTACTCTTGGGTGAGTCCTACCGCAAGCCGTGTGACATCTGGTCCCTGGGTATTCTCTTCGCGGAAATGTTGGGGCTTCACCTGGCACACTTCTCGCTGCTGGACTTTCCTGCACTGCAGGAGTTCTACAAGAGCTTGAGCCCGGAGGAGTGCATGCCGGTGGTGGCGACAAATTATGTGGACAACACCGTAAAGAAGCATTTCTCAGATGAGTTGGGGGAAGCGGTTCGGGCAGCGATGCAGAAAGCACGTGAGGTGGGCATTATGGAGCGACAGAAGGCGGCCGTGACGACTCTTACACCCCTTCCGCCAAGAACAATCTGGGCGGATGGGCCACAGAGTCGCGCAGAGGGAGGGTTTTCGTCCAACTCCAACTCCAGTACGCATCGGAGCCGAACCATATTTGTGATTGACGTGGACGTCGAGCGGTGGACGATGATATCCACGCAGTGTACTCTCCCGACGAGTCTGATTGAACTACTGGAAAGTGCTTTCCATCGCAATCCAGAGAAGCGCATCACAGCGGAGCAGCTACTGGAGCACCCGATTGCGAATGACCGTGAGTGGCTTCAGCAGATGTTTGTGAAAATTCAGCAGCTGAATCTTAGGAGTACTGATAATCCGCCGGATGTCAACGAGCTGATGGAGCTGTCCGTATCTGCGAACTCAATGGCAGTCTCTGTGTAGGGAGGTGTGACAAATATACTTGTATCATTCGTTTACATTTATATATAGTATGTTCTTTGTGTTTTAATTATTATTTTTGTGAAACGGAATGTAAAAGAATAATAAGATTTCCACCATAGGGTGTACAAAAAGATTTCACAGCGTTATATATATGTTTTTTTTTTTTTTTTTTTTTTGGCGTGACAGTCGTTACGTTTTTTCTCTGTATATTTGTGGTATTTTTAAGCTGATTATTCCAGTCTTTGCTGCAGCGGCTCGCACTTTTCATTTATTACTACTTTTTGTCCTAATTCAAAGGCCAGAAGTCGTGAGGTATACGTGGTTAAACTGCCACAACAAAGAGAGTTCGCGTGTCTTTTTATGTCTCCGCAAGAGTATTTGCATTATCCAACCAGAATACAATGGTTAGTAATATTTTAATTTAATAACAATAGTAATACAATAGCTTCAGTGTTTCGTTCTTCTTATCATCTTGACGTTCATGTGTGCTCTTTCTTTTTGGGGCAGTGAACCATCAGGTGTCTGCTCTTTGCTAAGTTTCATTTGATTATGCAACCAAAAAATGAAAACGAAAAAAGCATGAGGAATTGTGTAGAAAATTTTGTGAGAGAACAACGGAAATTAACTCCAGTGGAGCTTTATTCTTAACTCATACGGAAAAGATGGGAAAGCTTTAATACTGATACACGCTCGCTTTTTTTACTTTTATGATGAATTCGTAGCTTCACGAGGAAAGTGTTGTTTTTGTTTCTTTACTTTTTTTTTTTTTTGCGTGGATGATAAACGACTCTAATAGAGTCTCCTCTGAGTGCACCCCATCACTATTTTGTACATGACTCTTTCCTTCTTCTTCTTTTGTTTTACCCGTACTTTTTCTATTTTGATGTCATTTATCTACAATAAGTGGCTATATTATTTTTAAATATTTTTTTTTAGGAACTATCTATTTTTTCTATTATTTACTCTAACTCTTTTTGTAAGTCTTGATTGAACTGCATTGCATTGCATTGTCATTCATTACCACACAGCCACTACACGCTTAGTAACGATTCCATACAATCATCCATTTCTTTTTTAAAAAAAAATATATATTTGTAAACAAAAAATCACTGTATCAACGAAACACGTTGCGAGATATATTTTTGGTGTTTCTTTTCCGTATCAAGTACTGGTCTAGACCATATTTTTGAACCCTCATCGTATCATTATAAACCTGAGGGTATTCTCACCTGACTCCACATTAAAAGGTTTTTACTTGTTCGTCACTGGCGATACGTTTCCTTGTGTTGTTTCTTTCAAAGCAACACCTCATTACACTAGAGTTTAACTCGCCAGTGCCATCGTCAAATTGTCTGGTGAAGCTGGTGGGTCGTCATTACTCGATCAGTCAAAATTGACAAGTTTCGGCTTAACACATACGGTGTCTTGTTTTTAAATTCAATTTTTAAATAGGCTATAAAAACTTTATTTTGCTGCTCTATATTTCGGTAGGTTCTTTTTTTTATTTTCTGATATATTAGTTTACCTGAGTAGATAGAAGGGTACACGGCTCCATAAGTATCAAGAAATAATTCATTACTATTTTTACCATTATACTTGTTCCGTACACGTTGTTGTTGTTGTTTTGCCTTTTTATTTGCAGAAACTGTCAAGAACTCCACTTCCTTCTACTTTTTTCTAAAGATATATTCTTATTCGTTTAACTTTAATTTAATTTTATCCATTTTGGTTTTTATTTCTGTGGTTAGAGCTATAGCCACTGTATCAGTTGTTAGAAGGCAACCATCATCCAGAAAAAAGGGACAAAAAGAATTTTTTTCTTTAAAAGCGTTTAGGAGTTTGAAAAGCAGTAGACGCTCACTCTTCTTTGGACCGCTTACTTTTTCATTATTGTTATTGCGGTAACTCGGGATTTTCCTCTTCTCTATTTTTTTTCTTTGTGATATTTTCTATCTGAAGCGAAAATACACAAATCAAGGAGGAGTTTAGTGCGAGCAGGAAAGAAAAGACGAGGAGGGAAAAAACGTAAATCCCTTTCGGAAAAACTACACTATTTAAAAGAACAACAAGGAGGGAAACAATAAAATTGGATCATATTCAGAGGGCTTTTTTGTTTTCTGCTTTTTCTTATTGCGAAATAAAAGATAAAAAGGAAGTCGAAAAAGGTTTATGCATAGAGCACTTCCATTGTGTGATTATTATTATTGAATTTTTTTTCATTTTAAAGATCTTCTGTGTGATCGTTGTTGTTTTTTTTTTCTTTTTTAGAAAAGAACAATTGCCCTATTCACTAGTGAAGGCGCGTTGTCCAGTATCTTCACTTCGTTCCGCAAATTTCAACAATTTTGGTGTTGTCTGAAACCCAAATTTTACTATTTGGAGCGCTACTTCTTTCTTCCATTATTTATTTGTTATTAGCAGTTTATTGTTTTTTTTGTTTGTTTGTTTGTTTTGAGTGATCTGTCGAATACATTTATCTGATTTATCCATATTAATACCACAGGATTCTATTGTATAAAAGGGAAATCCAGCGGACCACAGCTTTCAACTATTTACTGTTGTTTCTTTCGGAGAAAAAAAAAGCGTTCTAAATTCAGAAAAACCCGTTTTTAACTAAATCGAGCAAACGCATTGAAAAAGAAAGAAGGAAACGGGAAAGAAATAAAAACGTATTAAAAACAAAAGCTCAGAGTTAAGGGGCGGTTAGTAACGCATCAGAGAGGGCTTATTGTTTGATTAGTTTCTTTTCGTTACGTTTCATTTATTTTATTTTTCAAAAAATAATTTGTATTGTTTTACATTTTACGGTTGTTGTTTTTTTAAAAATTGATTTATTTGTTATTTATTTATTGTCGTTTGTTGTTGAGTACATAAATTATCATTTTTTCTGTGAGTAGTTCATTCTGTCGTAGCTTCAATCTTGACTAATCATTCGTTCCTTTCTTCTTTTTTTTGAAGCTACGGCACAGTGTACATTGATTCACAAACTATAGAATCATAGATAGACAGTAGAATCTTTGAAATTGATTCTTTTTCCCTGTTCCGAGAAGTGAGTTCATTTATTTTTTTTATCACTATTCTATTTCGAGTCCACAAAGACTATCGTTTTCTCTAATTCAACGATATTACTTATTTTTGCTCTTTTTTTTTTTTTTGTCGCAGTCTTATCTACTGTATTACTTTCGTTGTGTGTTGTTCTCTTCAACAAATTTCTGCTCAGCATTTATATCTCGCTGAGCGCATTTACTGTTATCATTCCTTTATATATATATATAGATATACTGTGCTACCTTAATCATTTAATAATATACAGATTTGATTGATTGTTTCTTTTAATTTCTAGTACCTTTTTTGTTATTGTTATTCTCGGATACTAAACTCTATACATCATAAGATAGAAGAGGAAAAGAAGTTTATTAATCCATTTAACTACTACTACTACTGTTGTTATTACTGTTATTATAACTGTATTATTATCAATACTATTGCTACTGTTACTATTACGGTCAACTGACTCATTTGGCGGCGTGCACTTCTACTCGCATACATTGCACACTGTGTGCACCGTACTTTTTGAAGTCAATGCAATCGTCTACCACGTCTCTGGCCTACGCCGACCAGTCCCTGCAGTTGGTGGGGATGTCATTCGGTGGGGAGGAGTTAGACAGCGACCGTAACTCTTTCCTTCAGACAGACGAAAAGACGCCCAACGCACTTGTTCAGAACCATCCTGAACAAAGAGAGAAGGAGAAAAAGCTCGTCACCACGTCCTCCTCCGTACAGGAGTGCCGTGCAATCACGACTACCACCACCACCACTACCACCACCACCACGACCACCACTACACAGCAAACCAAAACAACAAAAAAACCTCAACCACTTCCCGTCTCGCAAGAGAGCACCACGACAACGACTCATCCTACAGCGAATGGAACTCCTCTGCCGCTGCTGGAGGTGGATCTGCTGAGAGAAGCTGCCCTGCAATCGTCTAGCCAGCCCGGCACCGCACCTCATGCACACAACACAGTGGAGGAACCGAAGCTCTCCTTCTTGATGAAAGTGCACACTGAGCAGTACCTCCCCACTCCCACACCTTCCAAAAAATCAGCCCCCACCCCCTCCCTAGTATATCATGGTAGAAGAGCATCACCGCCTGATCGGAATATGCGCCACGACACCTCGAGAAGTGCTTTCCTAGTGGAGGTCGTGCCGAGTGCGGCGACAGTGATACCCGTGGCGCTGTCCCCATTGGAGAAAGAGGTCTCGGCAGCTCAGCCGCCACTAGCAGGAAATAGAGAAGCGGGAGCAAAGCGTGTCGGCATTGAAAGTTTTCCTGGCACTTCTGCCCCGGCACCTTCACCCCTGATTCATGTGTGTGCCCCAGGAAAGTCGGAAGCCGGCCACGTTTCGCCTGAGATATCAGCAGAGCAGATAAAAGGGGTCGGAAGGGAGAGGAATTCGGACATCCGCAGCGCCGAATGCTTGGAAAGGCAACAAAATTCACAGAAACAACAGCAGCAATCCGATCTTCGGAGCGCTGAGATACTGCAAGAGCAAGAAGATGGTGCGTTATCACCCGGCCAAGCAAACCACGTTCCATGCGGTGGGAAAGAGCTGGAGAAGACGGTTATTTCCTCAAGAGTCCAGGCGCAGGAGGGTGAGCTGAGTGATGCAGTCTCCATCGATGCTTCTGCCACAATGAAATGGTCGAAATCAGACAAGTACAGTCAAAAGGGTATGGAGACGAAGAACAGTAAGAAACGCAAGAACCACTCGCACTCGTTTAGTGTGGAGAAGGAGTCGCAAGGTGTTCAGAACTCCACCTTCACCGCATTTAGTGTCAACACACCTCCACAGTCGTATGAAAACACCAATACGGAGTGCCAAAAATACCTGAAGGAAGAAGAAAAACAACAGGAGACGGATCGCGTGACGTGCAAGGCACCATATGTGTTTATCCACGTCCCTCCTCAAACAGGCGGGCCTTCTTCTTCTAGTGCGAAGGCTCCACAGCCCTTGCCGCTGGCCTCCGTATCCCAAATGACACCTTCTGTCGTCACCGCCAAGACGTCGCGATCCCCTCCGCTCAAGAAGGGTACCCTTCTGTCCAAAGGATTGTATCAGCTCCAACATCTCCTTGGGAAAGGGGGGTCTGGCACCGTCTTCTGTGCGCTGAATCTTCTCACCCACCAACAAGTCGCGATGAAAATTGAAAAGAAGGAGAACAACGGTGAGGGAGCAGCTGTACGCGGGCGAGACAGCTCCACGACTAAGACCTGTTGGGCTCCGCAGTGTAGCAAACAGCGGTGCAACGGGACCAGTCTGAGCTTGATTTTGCAGCAGATTCCCACCACATCCGGCTCCTCGCAGAGTGCGTCTGTTCCTCATATCGTTTACCCCAATTCCCACAAGAGCACAACTCACTTCATGAATCATCAGTCCTCCATGACTTCTGTGCAGCACAAGAACCAAAGGTGCCCCTCTGCTTCGAGTTTGTCGGCACAGCAAGAACCTGTCGCATCCTTCTTGGAGCCCCGTCGGACACCTCTACACGGGGATTTTCTTCCCACCGCCACGAGCACCTCACTGGAGGCGATGAGCTCGGCTACGGTGGTGGACGACCTTTTCTCTCTCTCCTTCTCGGGGGTGCCGCATGGCGCTACCACTTCAACACCGGGAGGGCCCTTCACCGTCCCTCCTTCACCACAGTCCAATGGAGCGCACCATGGCACCAACACCGAATGTCGAAGTCAACCTGTCCCTCTCCCTTCACCCCCGCTCGGTGTCTCGACAGCATCGTCCACCGCACTGCTAGGCGGTGTGGGGGTCGGACTGCCGCAGCCTATCACGGTAAACGGAGGGGAGTACATGAATTGCACCGTCTCCAAGACACCGCCTTCTGGAGCTGTGCCTCCCGGCTCCACAGCGTGCATTAGCGGGACGGTCCTCTCGGAAGGCGTGGGGGAGTCGTCTCGTCATGCCACTGCTGGCGCTGTGGGTGGTGACGATGTGGAGTTACACGAGGCCCCCATTCCAATGATTCAACATGAGATGAAAGTTCTTCAGAATATTGTGCAGTTTTACCGCAAAGAACAGGAGCAGCAGCAGCAACAACTGCAGCAACAGCAAATGGCCCTGTGCTGTGCGACTTGTGGCAACAGTTGCAACAGTGGTGCGGCAAGCGGGGCATTCTTCATGGGCCGCAGAGCCACTGCTTTTGGCAACCTCTCTTCCCCCGCGGCAAACACCCGCCGTCAAAGCACCGCACACCGAACCCGGAGTCAAAAGCGGTACTCGTCGAGTTCGGTGGGAATGGGACAAGCCTTCTCTTCCTGTGGTGGAGTGGAATCGCAAGGTGGTGGTGGTGGATTTCGGCGAGACAGCACGCCACTCAGTCCGTGCAGTTCCTTGTTCCCTGAGTTTATGATGCCGAATATCTTGAATCTCGTTAGTAATCCCAGCACCCCAAAGAAAAACTCAGTGGTGCCCCTCATCCGGCGAAGCACTTCTCGAAACAATACCAAACGAAAAAACAACAAGCCTAAGAATCACAATTCCAGAAGCGGAAGTCGTTTGGCTCGATTAGGAAGCCATCACGAACTTCGCCGACTTATCGCGACGCCCATCAGCTGTGGAAAATCACACGGTCACCGCTATTTGGTACTCCCGCTCTTAGGGCCAAGTTTACGAGACGTGCGGCTGTATATCCTCCACGATAAGGTCTTTCCAGTCCGACATGTGCTTCGAATGGGTCTTCAGATCCTAAAAGCACTGCAGTTTGTGCATGAAGCAGGATACGTGCATCGGGATATAAAGCCGAATAATATACTCTTTCCTTCCTCCATTCTGGACGAACTGCCTTGCCTGCGCGTGATCTCCACTGTTGAAGTGCCACAAAACAATACGCATCATTCCATGCAGCGAAGTCCTCATCCTCTTCAACGCAGCCAACCTGTGCGCACCTCTCATTTGTGGGCGACGCACGATCCCAGGAATCCAAGTAGTGCAAAGAGCTGCTCCCCACCGACCTCGCCGTACTGCAATCCGATGTTTCTCCATTCCACCATAGTCTGCGCACCGGCTACGAGTGACATTCGAGGGAAACAACCGCCTGTCGTCGGGGCCCCAACTGCGATGGACCCTGCTTTCTTAGAGACGATCTTCTCCTACATGGACCGTGTCATGCTCATTGACTTTTCTCACAGCACAAGTTTCCTGGAGAAGGATGGCGAACGACGACATAAAAAGTGCCGGGCCGATGAACCGTTTGTCGGAAGCCCCTCCTTTGCTTCCTTGTCCACGCATCAGCACATGTCCCCCAGTCGACGTGATGACCTCGAGCAGCTCGTGTACTTAATGATATACCTCATTCGTGGAGCGCTCCCGTGGTACCTTTACCCGGAAGGCTCGGAGGGTGAACACGGCGATGGTCCTCCCTTACGATCAGCTTCCATCCCTCGAGCCCCTACACCACCGGTGCCTCTGCCTAAAAAAACTTCATTTTCCTTACCGCCCTCCAATCAAAGCAGTGGGCTTTTATCCAATCTACCGGAGCAACGATATGGCACCGCCACACGAGAAGCGGTGATGCCGCCTGCAGGTAGGAAGAGCAGCGGTGAGGTGAACCGAGGAACCGCTCCAGCGGGGATGTCCGGCTCCGGCCTCACGAGTGGAGCCCGCGAAGAGACCGAGAGTTTCCAGCACACCCAAGAATCGGAAGAAGGGAGTGAGGAAGAGGCGGTTCGGCAGCGGGCCGATGCGATGGAACGCATTCTTTCCCTGAAGGCCGCTCTCTCTGTGGAGGAAATCTGTGAAGGTTGTCCGCCATGTTTGGTTTCTTTGCTGCAATACGCTCGAACGCTCAAGTATGATGAAGAGCCGTCGTACTCGTGGTGTGCGCAGCAGCTGCAGTCTGCCTTAAAGAAAATAGACCAGGAAGAGTCTCGGGAGGCGGAGGTTCGGAATGAGGAATCTCAGGAACTGTATAATAAATTGACGCAGAACAGGGATGACTTTTTGTGGGAGCTGGATCCCGGTCCCTCGCCAGCTCTTCTCCCCACCCCCCAAACGCCTGTATTTCATCACCGTCCACGGAGTCCAAACAGTGACTCCCACTCTCCTAAGGCCATCACAACGGTGGGGTCGGCTTCGAACCCTCCGGATAGCAGCTCGCCCCTCGTAGCCGGATCCACCGATCCTTTCTATTCCATGCCACAGGCATCGGATACAAGCACCACTGCGCTTACGGCAGGGGAAATGAGAATCACCGGCGTGGAGCCGTTTCACACCGGAACGATGCCTTTTACCCCTCAGCCCTCCACCGCTACGGTGGTATATTCGAGTACGCCTCTTCGAGGAGGGCAGGGCATTCAAACCGCGGATCAGACAACTTTACTTTCGTCGTCGATGATGGGCCTAATGGAAGAAGACTCCCAAGTACTCTTAAACACCCCACAAAATCCTTCTCGAGGAATCACTGCAAACAAACAAAATTCATTCGAATCCCGTCCATCTAAGTCACCAGCCTCGCAGGAACCATTCGCTCAGTTGCCCTTTGGTGCGTCAGGGACAAGCATAAATTCTTTTCCTACCCACCCTATCGCGGAAAGGAAAGCCGTTGCAGATGCCCAGCCTTCTCCTCTACCGTTTCAAAGTACCACGCCTCCACGAGTGTTAATCCAATCCTGCAGCGTTGGAAATACACTGCAGCGCTGCATTTCCCCACATACCACTATACCAATTCGACCCCATCAAGCAGAGGAAGAGGACTCGACGCAACAAGAGCTGTTGCTTTTGTCACCAGGTAGTCGTGAAGACACCATGATCACTGGAGAAGAGCGCACCACCGAACAGTGTTACAGTGCGCGTCACTCGCATTCACAGGACTTTATGACCTTCCCGCCGAGACAGCAGCACCGCCACAATGGCAGTGAAGGCGATTCCATGTTCTTGACCACGGTCAGTGCGGAGGATAGTCACTCGAAGCCTATACTAGACCACTGCGGTGCCGTGTTCACCGCTTCCTCGTCTCAACTGAGTAAGGGAGTGGGTGCCGGAGGAAGAGCTTCCGTGTGGAAGCCAAACAATTCCCATGATTTACTCTTCTTCAACGTTGGAGGCACTTCGGACATGACGGAGCACAATGCACAGAGTACTGATGCTTTTTTCACCGTCATTCACTCAACCATGGATGTAGAAGAGTCCTCTGTACCGCAAACCACGAGTCCTCAGACTCCAGAAGATGCCAGAGTTCCGATACCCGATACCTCATCTATGCCAGAGGTAGCGTCTCTGAGGACTTCCACCACTCCCATTCGAACGGTCACCCCCTTATCCGTAGAAGCGCTTCTAGGACAGCAGGAAGTCCAAACTGCACACGGAGAGCAGCAGCCACCGCGGCCCATGTCCGCTGCTGCGGTCGCCACCCCCGCCTTCGAGAATGCGAATAGCAGAACCGCGCCGCCTTCGCGTAGGAACGCCACCCGAGCCTTTCATCCCACTGAGGGAAAGAAGGAGATGAACGTCTCCCCGCTGAAGTCCAACGGTGGCGCACCGGGTCCGCCGCAGGATCTCTGGGCCACCCCGGTAAGAATCCCGTACGCTGTATCGGGGAAGAGCAACAGTGACCGGCGGCAGGCTCCACCGCTCGGCGAGCCATGGTCGACGGACTCGCCCATCACCGCAATGGCACCGCCTTCTGCAGCGGTCACGTCTGCCCCCCCCGCTTCGGCCACCTCCTTCCGCTCCTTTCAAACCACCACCGAGGAGAGCGACGCAGCCGAGAATATTCTTGTGGGAGGAGGAGGGCTCGGTGGGCAACGTCCACCGCTAACCCAAAGGACTTTCGACGGCCTGACCTCCGCTACCCCGCCACCGTGCTTTCCGTGTCCTTCTCTGTCACGCAGTCTCATTGAGCAGCAAGGCATACCTCCCTCTCCCGTTCATGCGCTTTCCGGTGTCGGGCCGCCCACCGTTGACGCTTCCCCAGTGCTTAGTACCGCGACCGCAAGTGAGCTCCAGACGTGTTCCTGTCGAGGCAGTGCGGAGCGTAGAGTCGTCCTTTCCGCCGCTGCAATCGGTAACGATGCAGAGAGTGCGGTCTTGCGGAATCCCGGGTTCGTTGCGGTCTCTGAAAAGGACTGGAACCAAAACGTCTCCTCTCCCACAAACGACACACTTGCTCCGACCAGCAGGACTCCTTCGCTACTTCATCTGAAGTGCGGAAAGCACCACCTGGAAGCAACGCCAGACGGTAGCGAGGGGAGGGAACCATCTATACGCGTACCTGAAGAGATGGCGCTCAAGGAGGAGAAGGGGTGGCCGCACAACTCCCCCGCACGTCCCAATACGGCGCTGTTGTTGGAAGACTTTAGTTTTCTCTCCTTCTTCAACAGAGACGAGGAGGAGGAGGAAAGCGCGCTCATTCACCAGGGGCCGTTTCTCTTCCCAGTAAGCTCCAACCATGGGGAAGAGCAGCTCTCACTCACCCCCCCCGTCGACGAACATAGTAGTTTTCTAACCGCTGGTGTACCACTCCAGGGTGTTTCCCATCCGTCACCTCACGAAGGGGATGATAAGAGGAGAAACGCATCTTCCATCGTGGTGGAGCGCACCTCTCGGCTCACCACTGATGCTCCGACTTTTCAAAAGGAGCGCTGCGCCAACCACTCCGTTAATACGCCTCCGTCTCCGCTTCTGCCGGACTCTCTGCAGCAGTCCGCTACACAACAGTATCCAGTGCCGCAACCATCATGGCACTACTCCGCTTTCACGCCACCGAAACAGACTCTGCCTTCTCCGCCCTACCAATCTACAATAGGAACCCCACCCTCGCCACGCAAGGTCATCTTTTACGCCTCGTCGCTCTCCTTGGCCTCCTTGCCATCTAATGAGGAGATTCTTTCTACCCCTGCCACCAACATGGGAACGCACTTCACCAGTGGCGCCGAACCTGAAAGGATTCCCTCGTCCTCGTCTTACAATCACGCTCCTTATGGCGCCGATGACACCATCAGTCGCAGGTGCGTCAAGTCCAATGTGCGGTGTACCGCGGAAGTGCTCTCTGACGGCACCCTCCTCCAGTTTGCATCAGCGAACGCCAACAATCTGGAGTCCAACACTCATGCCACTCCGTATCGTTACACCGAGTCAGAGAAAACTGCAAAAGAAAGCTATAGCGGTAGCGATGACAGTGACCACGAAAGAGAAGAAGCGCAATCCTCTGGAGGCACTGGAATTCTTTTTCCAATGGACCAGCAGGCCAGTCCATCCGCACGCGCCACCGCCACCACAACCACGACAACAGCACTATCGTGGTATTCCAATAATGGCCCCACAACTTCCTCCTTCTGCGCAGCTGGAACCACCACGCGATTAGGGAACCCTCCTACGAACACGGAGGTGATAGACACGCCGGCACCCCAGTGTCCCATGACACCGCACTCCAAACTCTACGCGTCTGCGGATGGTGGACGTGGTCTCTCGGTATCCGTGATGACCCCGACCAGCATCACTCCTCATCCGACTCCGCCGCACTCGGAGGGGAACTCACCGGGTGGGGCCATGTTTCGACTGCACCGCTCGTTCCAGCCGCAGTCACGGTATCCGCAGCAGGAAGGCACCCCTGGCTCTAGCCCTGGTGAAAACTGGTGGAGTCCCAGCGCCACAAGTCCTGATGCGGCTGCGGTGAGTCCGTGGAGTACCCACGCTCAGCCCCCCACCACCACAAGCACCTCCACCAGTCATCCTACCTCGCCTGCCGATGAGCAGTTCGATGAACCGGCGTTGAGCCCACACGCTGAAGTCCACCACAAGGGCTGCGGAGAGCAAGTGAAAGTGGCAGGGCATGGCATGGAAGAACAGCAGTCGTTTCCATCCATCCCCTCCACCCCGTCTCGCCCGATCATCGCCTTAACCGGCACCATGGAGTCGATCGGAACCCCCACTCCATGCTCGCACCATCGAGACGAACGCTTTTACTTCGCAGCCGCTACCTCCCAACGAGAGGAAGAAGCAGCAGCGGTCGCCACGCACCGGAGGGATGTGGACCTCTCTGTGCCAAGTGGTGGTGATAACGGCAAGGAGAGGGATCGCGTGCTGGAGGACGACGTGGTGTCCACCCACCCCTCGTCCCGCCACACCGCCCCGGGCGTTGCCTCCAGCTCGTCCTGCACGCACGCCCCTTCCTCTTCCCGAGCCAACTCCTCCCTCGCCTACGCCGCACTTGGAGAGAGCAGCAGTCTTCTGATCAGTCTCAACCAAGCTCTAGGAGGGGGATGTACGCGAGCGCAGAGTGAGGGCGGCGGTCTATCCCGGCGTGGGGCGTCTCTGTGCGGCACCGCAACCCTCGCTACGGTGACTTCGCAAGGGGTGATCTCTCACATTGAGAACATGAAAGTGGATCCCATTTCCAGTACCGAAGCGGAGACCCCCCGGGGAAGAAGCCAGCCGCAACCAGAGCCATTGGAGGAGTGGGACCCTGAGCTTCGTCGTCTCATGGGAACCACCTCTCTGACGGATCTCGTCATCCCGGTTGGAGAAAGCCAACAGGCCTCCAAGCAGTTGTCTCGCCGTGAAGCGTGTGACCGATTCCCCACTGGACCCTCCACCTCCGCACCGCACACCAGTGGAGCATCGGAATGGTGTGGATTCAAAGCACTGGACGGAGGTCTCCTTGGTGTGGTCCCCCCGCTCGCCACGCCTTCCCACGCCTGCCTATCTGGCGATGGCTCACTTCCATCCTCTCAGTCCTCCCCACTCTACTCACGTAATGCAACGGAAGGCACCGTGTTGTTCTCTGCGAACAGCTTCGACGACTCCCTCAACAACACAATAACAACAGTCGCGCCAGCACCTGTACCATCGGCTGTGTGCAATGGGAAGGTACCGCCCTCGTCGCAGAGTTGTTCTCTGCAGCGCACCACCCGGCACTTCTCTACTTGGGAGTCCCTTCACTCCCGCTGCAGTCAACTACGTCGCCAGCAGGAGATCCCCGGTGCCGTTCCGATTGCTTCTCCGCATCGCTTGTTTGGCTCCCCTTCTTCCGAAGACGACACCGACGACCCACGATGAGTGGAGAACCCGAGCGTGAACGGGTTGCGGAAAATATATTTCTTCTTTTTTTTTTTTGGAGTAGTGAGTTTTTCTCCGTTACTCGTATCTATGTGATTCCTGCAATTGCAAGCCACGCAGTGGGGCATGGAAAAGAAGAGCAATATACACAAAACACCATTCATGACACGAAGACGGCACCCGCACAAGAGTGTACCTAATGAAAAGAAATATATACATATGTGTGTTCTATTTCCGCGAACATAAGAACAGTGCAATGGTGATATATATACATCTATCATTAGTTTTACTATTGTATTATTATATTTAATTATACTTCATTTCTATATTTTTTATCTATATATTATTTTTGTTCTTTGATGGTTATCTGATTTTTGACTTTTTTTTTTCGTTTGTTTTTTGATTTTCGATTTGATTCGGTGAATTAGGTACACAAACTTACTTAGTACATAGCTAGTATAGAAAACGCAATACTATATATAGTATAGTATAGTATAGGATGTGTAGAAGCAGTCATTATCAGTCTTATTTTTCTTTAACCAGTGGCCGTGTTGCGCGTCATCCCCACTCCGTTCCCCTTTTGTTAGTGTTTGACAAGTTCTCTGTTTGACACATCCTTTTTTAATTATGATTTGTATTACCTCCTTTTTGTTGGTTTGTTTCCAAACGACCACGTTTTAACGTTTATAGAAATGGAGAACCGCTGCTCATTTATCTCTATTCATTTAATAGTATTATCATTATTTATTTTGTCAAAGATATTTCTGTACATATCACACTATGAGTTTTTATAAGTGGCGATATCTAATTGTTGGTTGGAGTGAGCTGGAGACGGTGCCTTGTGGCTCCAGAGGTCTACGGCGGCAAATTTTCCCGCACAAAAAAGGGTTTTTTTTAGTTCTTTGTCATACATTATTTATGTTGTACTATCATTTTTTAAATTTACTTATTCTGGAAGCGAGATTTTTTATTATTCCCGTTGCTGCAGTGCAGTACTCTCTTCCGTTTACTTTCTGATAAGGATCACTGTTAAACCATTGCACAATGTCTTTAGGATAGCACTACACAACACGCACAAGATAAATGTTTCTAGATCTTTTTCTGCTCTTCCTTTTGAGGAACGAGTTAATTTTAAAGTTTTGTTGTCTTGTCGGTATGAAAAGGTAAAATAAACCAGAGGACAGCCATAAACCATAAAAGAATGTAGAGAAAGAGCAATTGTTTTGCTTTTGTACGTATTACTATTAGAAATGATTGTTTGGACTTTTCTATCCATGTCTACATTGATTATTCATATGGTTATTATTATCTTGGTGCTGTTCCTTCCGATGCACGCGACTACATCGCCTCTTGACAATCTCACATAAACGCCTGCATTTTAAATGTCACATCTATTTCCAGCATTTTTTACACACACACGACTTCTAATTTTCTCTTTATGGCCTTCTTTCTTTCATTTCATCACCGAAGATGGCATCTCCAAGGAGATTCTCTTTGCAGAAAAAAAAAAGTCCCACAATACTTTACGCTGACAAGGAAGAGAGGCCTTCTCCTGCATTTATGAGAGGTTCACGTTTCTAAGCTAAATTGTGAGGAAATACTGGCTACACTTCTCCTGAACTGAATAGCATTTCAGTAGCTCAGGATAAGAGGTCGATAAATGAAAAAGTCCCACCGAAACGCACACTGACGGACGTCCCCGTCGCATTCGCACCTCGTCCAAAGGCTGAGGACGAAGGAAAGAAACAAGGATGAGTAATCTGAATGTAGATACTCCTCTTGTTATTATTTCTCATTATTATTTATTATTTATTATTTCCTGATCCTAAATTTTTTTAATATGTGTTTATAATAAACCATTTTCTTATATTTTTTTTGTCATTGAAAGGGGGGAAAGAAACGAATAGTTGACGTTGACAAAGAAATAAGAAAGCTCGAGAAACTCATAGACCATAACTAGTTTATCGTTTATTGGACCCAAGGTTTAATTCACCCTTTCCCTCCCAACGTTTTGATGCGATGAAGAAAAGGAATTACTTCATTGAGTTTTCGTACCCTTTATTCACAGCCGCCCTCCATCACACCATACGGTGAGGAGAGCCCATTTTATCCCTCTCTCTACGAATTAAGGAAGAGGGAAAAATTATTGGAAACAACAACAGATCGAAAAAAAAATTATGTTAAAAACAATCTGAATTGGAAAAAAAAAACGCAAAGGCATTCGCTTCCATCCATAATGGTAGCTTTCATGCGTGTCTATTGTAGCATACCCGCTGCCTTCATTCGTATTCACAGTCATTCCCTCCTTTACAAATATAAAAAAACGCAGGTCGGGCTTTATTAAGAAATAAAAATAATGAAACAAACCAAATCAAGAAAACAACCACGAAATCAAGCTCAGCGAATGATACCGCTTTTCTATTCACTCTCTTTACCAGTCTTTACCCGTCTTTGTTCGTGGTTTCTGAAAAGAAAGAAATTCTGAAGTACTTTTATCCAAAGAATGATTAACTAAACTAAGATATCAAGCTACCGCCGTGAATAAACTTGGAATGCAATCCAGATCCACAAAACTGAATTAAAAGATGAATAACAATTCTTCTTCTCTGTTTCATTAGGTTCGAAAGGGACGTCCGCAGCTGCGCTGTTGGCTTTACCCTACCAAGAGAACCAAGTGAGAAGAATGAAATCGAGAAAACACCATTCTAAAAATAATTCAATCATCGATAAAAATAAATGATTTAAAATTTACCACGCACATACACATACAGAAAAAAAAAAAAAAAATTGCGAGAGAAACACATTACTGTTTATCTCACAATAAAAATAATAATAGATACCCTTCATGTACAAAACTAACTCAGTTTTGAAATAAAAGAAGAACATTATTGTCTCAGTTTCTGTACTTTATTGATCTCCTTGTTTTGCTCACTATAGGTACACTCTGGGTCCGGGTTAGCTGGACCCCCNACCTCAGCAGGTCCGCAATTGAGTCCCTCCGTAATGACGGTGCACTGCAGCAGAACTTGCAAGCAATAATAATGAGAAACAACGAACGCCAAAGCGATTCGCGTCGTGGACAACATCTAAAGCGTTTCCCTGAGCACTTTACCTGGTGGCACTCAAGAGGAGTGGGTAAATCGCTTCCTGCTGCGAAGACTCTTTTTCATCGCAAACCCTCGAATAAAAAGAACTCCGCTGATACAAAAGGGTCTTCGCCTGGCCCCATTGCATTTCCTTTTTGGCTCTATTTGGATGGACCCAGAGACATCGACGGCTTCATTTCAAGTGCAAGTGCTGAAGTGAGAAGTTCCTAGACACATACATGGCGACGGCTAAGAAGGAGAATGATCAAGCTGTTCGTCGTCGGTCCTACGGTAGGCGGCTACAGCAGGGAACGCTTTCACAGAAGTCTTTCATTGTTGAACTCAGAGTTCTACTCCCCACTTACACGCTCGAGGTGCAGCGCTTCATACGAAGAAAGCCGAATGACTATTGCATCAACCTCATCACTTTCACTATCACACATTCACTCCGTTAATCATTTCATAGTAATATAAATAGAAAAATGAAACAATGTATAGAATAATACATTTATTACAGAAGAGGAGTGCCGGTGGCTCTGTCTGATGCCAGCGCGTGTAGAAGCCTGGCAGCAATGCATTTGTTCCCAGTCTCCCCAGCAAAGTGCTGTCACAGACTGGAGATTTATATTTTTTAACTTTTTTTTGATGAACTTCACCAGACGAAGATTACTGGAGGGGAAAAAGTGTACCTCCGCTACCCAACAGTGAGGCTTATGGACAAAGTGAATGGTCCGAGCAAGTAACCGGATCTGAAAAACACAACGATTCAGTGACTTAAAATATAGTACTATTTCTTTACTGATACTCTTTCTTCTTGAATCTTTTGTTTTACGATATGTGAAGGTAAAGGTGGAGTGAAAGTCTAATGCAACCAGGAGAGTACTACTCAGCGGTGCTGTTGGAGTCAAATATTAACCTTCAACCTGTTCTCATTTTGTATTATTCTGAAAAAAAGAATATATTCTCTTTGTGCTTGTGAAGTGTTAATGACTTCCTATTCTTCTTTAAATTTTTTTTCGCCTAGTGTGAAGTTTTTCTGAAACAAGGGTTCTCAAACAGCAGAACAAAATGGAAAAGAATCGCGTGAATTACGTTTTGTGGGAAGGTGAAAAATGTGAATAAAAAATACAGCAATTGGATCACTCGTTTTTATTAATCAATTTTTCCTTTTTTTTTTTTTACAGAATATTTGGACGTAATAAAGTCGTACAATAATAATAATAATAATAATAGTAACAGCGTATCTGCATCGGTAGTCGTAGGAAATGAAGCAACCCCCCGCCTTCTCTTTACTCACACAACGGCAGACTTCACAACAGCCTTTATGCACCGCATGGTGTGGGATTTCCTTCTATCGCTCCGCTTCGCACGCTGCCGCTAGCCACACTACCGGTCATCTCTTTCGCTATGGGGGGATCCTGTACCGCATCTCTTGTGGAGAGATCGCACACATTACCTCTCCTGCTCGACATTTTCATCACACCGCATTGTCTAATAAGAACAACACCCCTACCCCACCGTCGGTGTTACCCCCTCCACCCTATCCTTTTCCCGCTTCCTACACCGGTCCCGCAGCAGCGGAGACCTCTCTGGATGCGTTGGGAGTCTTTCAAGCGCACTGGCTGAGGGGCGCAGTACCGGCACCTCCAGAATGGCCCGTGGAAAGGGCTGCGCCACCACCTCTCACTGCGACATCAGCTCACTCTTCTTCGTGGACTGCTGAATCGTCTCCTCTGACATCGGCGAGGCAGAGCAAAGCAGCGGATGAGCAGCAGGAGACCATCCACAAAGCCACAAGCTCCACCGATGCCGAATCCTCCAGCGGTAGTTCTTCCGCACCGCCCTCCGCTTCTCTCTCTTCTTCGTACGTGAAGTATGGCATTCCAACGTGTTGGGGGGATTGGGAGGCATACGCCCAGCATCACGGGGCGGGATATTTACCTCAACTATCGGATCTGATGGCTGCCCCGCCGCATGAAGTCCTGCAAGAGTTTGCCTTGCGTCGGCCCTACCACACTGTGTTGCAGCTCGTGATGGAGCAAGGCGTGCAACAGTTCTCTTTTCTCCTCGATTTCATCTTTGGTTCCCAGGATGCCCCGCTGCCTCATGTGATCTATCAAGATGTGATGAAAGTGTGTACGTTCTCCTCGCACCAATTACCCCCCGAGTCCCAATTTCAACTCCCTACACGTTTCCGATTGTTTCTTCTCAGTACTGCTGCACGGACATGCGTGAGCGACAAGTACTTCTTCACGCAGGCGCAGATGCTCTTCCGGCGAATGGAGCAGCAGCAGAGTCTTCGAGGGATGGACTACAGCGCCTTCGTGTGGATGTGTGCGGCGGGGGAGGAGCTCGACATTTGTATGCAAACGCTCATGTGGATGTGCAGTAGAGATATGGCAATGCCCTTCTCTCCCGTGATCTACTCACTCCTACTCCATCCCTCGGTGGATATTGTTCAAGTGCACTACGGCTATCAACCACACGTCTTGAAGGGTTTATTATTACAGCAGCGGCTCGCAAAGGCGTGGGGAGCAGAACCCGTATCATCATTCTCTCTCGAAAACGAAGAAGACAGCTTTACGGTTCCACAAGGCAAAGGAGAAAAGGAACGTGGTCGCAGTGCATCATCACCTACAGGCGGGTCGTCACAACGACGAGTGGGCTTGACCACCCAGCGGTTGAGAGCTCGTCCCTTTGCACATCATCACTGCTTTGCTATTGGAGTGCATGCCGTGTTTGTGCACTACTGCCTGACGTTAAAGCATCGGCTAAAGTGGGAGTGGCTGTCAATGGCGCTGTCGAAGGAGTACGTCGTCTCTTCGGCTCCTTCCGAGAAGGATATGTCCGAGAATCCACTACGCGAAAGGAGTAATGACCTGGAAAGCGAGGAAAACACTCCTTTCGCAGCGGAACGGAGTGCTCCTTCCAAAGGAGTGTTGTGTCATCCCTCGCTGGGTGGGGTGTACCGAGTGTCGGACCGCACGTTACGTCTCGCCTTGGAAGTCTTTGCAGCGGAGAAAGGCGCGTATTGCTCCGCAATGGACGTGAAGTATGTCTTTCTAGCACTGCTCCATCGAGGCCATAAAATTTTTCAGCCTACTGCCGCGGAAACTGGCAGCACCTCCAGCGTCAGTTTACCAAGTGCGTTACTCTTCCTTTTAATGCGAATCCGCCGGAACGAAATTCAGCGTCGAGGTGTACTGCAGCAACAACAACAGCAGCACGATTCGAATGGAGTACAAAGTGAAGGAAGGAGCGGGTCACAGGAGCCGCTTGTGTACTTCAGTCCCGAAGAAGTGGAGTACTGCACCGTTCAGCTGCAGCGGCATCGGGAAGCGCAAATTCGAGAGGCGGCGGCACTTCGTCACGAAAAGGATCCCTTTTTTCGTGTGATGTCTCCACAGGATACAATGGAAGAAGGGGACCAGACGTCTCCGCGAGTGTTTCGCAGCGTGGCATCTTCAACCAACGAGGTGATGGACTCGAACGGCAGGGAAGACTTCACTTTTCGACTCGTAGCACCGCTCCTGAGGGGCTTAATGACTTCCAGTCTCACAGGTGAGGCAACAACTGCTCGCCCAGCTTCTTCTTCCTCTGCAGTGTCGGAAAGGAGATCCAGTGAAGAAGACCCGACCAGAGAATGGGGGGCGTTGCTGCAGCATTGTGCGTTATTTGGTCGTGAGGTGTTGAATGCAACGACGACCTCATCGCTCTCCGATGCAAATGCTTCGGCAACGTCTCCTTCACCTTCTACAGTCGTGCATAAGACGAGTGAGAAGATCGGTGCTACCCTAAACACCACTTCTGTACCCGTTAGCCGATTGGAAGGAACTTCCCCTTCTCCGAGCCATGGCAGCCGTCTCATTGACTCGCTTTCCCCTCTCTCTCTGGCACATGCTCGGCTGCTCTTTCAAGAGCTTCGGCTCCTCGATAGAGTGCGCACGGCTCGTGACGTGTCTCTCGATAAAATACAACGAGAAGGGCACGGTTCACCGTCTCCGTCTTCAAACACCGTATTGCACGTTGAGGCGGCGGACCTCGCCCATGAAGCTCAAGTACAGGCAACTTTACGGCGCTTGGAACAGCAAGGAGCTGCGAGAAGTCAGCGGTGCTTCACTGAAAAGGTGTTAGAGCAAGAGCGAGAGGAAAAACGTCTCAAGCAGCTCTTGTCTGATGCGTGGACAACCTTGTGATCCGGTGCATTGGAACGTCACTCCGTGACTTCTTGTTGACAGAAATATTAATAAGAGTGCATCCTTCACCGCGTATCACTCTCCTCGAAAGCCGCGGCCGTATGAAGGTGGCGTTGATCTTATTTTTGGACCTTGAAGAAGGATATGAAAATATTCCTGAAAATATAATATCAATGAACTCATAGCTCTGCTTTTTACTTGTTGTTCTCTTTTACTCTTCTTTTTGTTTTGCTTACAAAAGTAGCACTGCCGCCACATCCTCCATATTTCATCTGCAGTGCAATTGGTTTAATATTCATATTTATTAGTTAATTTTTTGTCAATAGACGGAGACCGTATTTCCTGTAGCGTGCAATCGCTTTATCCGCATATATATATTACTACCCATAAATTGCACATTTACTCCAGTATTATTACTCAATGCCTACCTCCGCTTGTCGAGCTGTTGCTGTCACAGCGTCCGTTCCTTCAAAACCGCCAGCCTCTACGAAGAGGGGAAACGCCTCAGTCAAGCACGTCGCAGCGAAGAAGACCACCACGACCCCGCCTCGTACCAAACGCACCAAGGGGGTTGTACGAGATTCCGGCCCCTCCGTCACCACCACCAGCCAAAGAGCCGCGGTCACCAAAAGCAGGACCACACAAGTGAAGAAGACGCCAGTGAAGGAGTCGAAATCGGCTACCTCGTCGGTCTTCCATTCCCAATCGCCGCTGCAGAAACGACAGCGCTCCTTAACGCCTACTCTATCCACCCCAGAACGGCTGCTCGCAGAAGCCTTGACGGTATTTCGTACCGGCTCTCTGGATGTGGATGCGCAGTCCCCACATGCAGAAAAGACAGGTCTTCTCCAAAGAGAGAACCGGACAGAGATGAAAGTCGAGTCGGAAGCACAGCGGCAACGTGAAGAGGAGGAACGGCAGTGGCTGCTGAATATTCGGCCTTCCGTGATGGAGCCGCTGCGACTCCCTTCTGCGAAACGCTTCCGAGGGCAGCTCAGTTCACTCCAAGTTGATGCGGAAAAGAAAGAAAAGGGAACAGCGCCAGGAACGACCACGAAGAGACTCGCGCGTGGAGTCCAACTAGCCGCTCGCACTACTGGTACAACCGTCTGTAGCGAAGCACGGAGCGGTAGTTCGCTCCTTCGCCCATCGGAAGTACAGCTGTCTTGTTTAGAAGTGAACACGACCTCCTCCTTGACAGGCTTGTGCACAGCTTCAGCATCTTCTACCGCTCCGCTGCGCTGTCGAAGGCCGCCGCGTTGTCGCGTGTTGTATGACGCTGCGGTACTCGAGGAGCGGGCAACGGTGCGACTGGATTGGCTCACTGGAGGTCTCGTGCCGTCACCGCGTTTGTCGAAACCACCCAACGCCACGACGATGTCCACTGCCTCCCTGTCGTTTTCACAGCCTTTGGAGCCGGATGCACAGCAGCGGAAGCACAGCGATATCACGGAGGAGGTGGCACATTCTACTTTCACTCTACACACGATTGCAGAAGGAGAAGCAGGCTGGAATGCTAAAGAGCCCACTGCAGATGAGTTCGTCTTCCAATCACACGAAGTCTCAGCGAGTTCTTCATTCAAGGATACTCCTTTCTCGCTCTGTTTGGCTCCGACACGGGCATCAAATATTGTGGTACCGAATCTACCTCCTAACGGTATCTCGCATGGTGGAGCGTTGTTGTTCTTCGAGCATGACGCCAAAGTGCAAGTCGAAGAAGAAGCGGTAGGAGTAGGAGTAGGAGGGTTTCCGTCTTCTGTGTCTTCCCAGTGGAGTACTGCCGCTGCGATGGCCGGACCATCACACGAGAACGAGGAAGCACCGCGTCGGGAAAGTGGGGGAAGCGGCTGGATGGAAGCCCCTGTGACAGGTGGAAGGCGAAGTCCTCAACATTCCATAGCGAAGGTGTTGTTCCCTGACACAAGAGTAGATTCGCTGGCGAGAAGTTCTACTGGCACCGAGGGCAGTCGAGATACGACATCCGCTCGTTTCTCACACCTCTCCACTGCCTCGGAAGTCTCGCCGTGCTCGGCTTTCATATCTTCCATGCTGTTCAGTCCACCACTCCCTACCACGGAACGGAGCTCCACTGAGGCGGTGGTGCATACCACCCTTCCATCTCCTCCTAAAGACATTTCCTGCACTCCTGTCAAGCCGGATGACCTTCCCAGAAGTAACCTTTTGCGCACAGTAAAAGAAGAAGGACATCCTGTTTTCCAAGGGTTAGAAGCTCCTGTACCTCTTGGTGTCGTTAACGATGCAGTGACATCCCCAAATCCCCTTGAGCGGGCGGGCGATGGCCCGGCTCAGTCTTATAGACAGAGTTGGACTACACTCCCCCCTCCCCCTTTAATCCTTTTAGGCTCTTCCCCTCCCTCCGTTCGAATGAGACTATCGTCTCTGCCACAACACACTAGTTCCCCCTCCTTTTCGTGTGAAAACCAATCACGCGCGGTTTCACCCTCTTCCCAACGAGCAGCTAGTGAGCCATGCGTCTCGACAAGGATCGGCTCTCCTCACAAGGCAAACCGTACAGTGCGTCGTTCCACACCAGTACCGACGTCTCTTCTGGCACGTCGCTCGTTATACCACACCGAGGCGAAGCGATCTGCTGGTGTCTCCCCGCACTCTTCCTCGTCGAAGCGATCTGCTGGTGTCTCCCCGCACGCCTCCTCGTCGAAGCGATCTGCTTGTGTCTCCCCGCACGCCTCCTCGTCGAAGCGATCCCGTGAGACTGCGGCTTCCCAACATGGGGGCAAGAAATCTCGTCTAGAGACGACGACTGCACCTTTTGCTTCTTCACGTGCAGCGCAGAACCACCCTCCAAGTGCCCAGGAAAGGACAACTTCGTGTGGTAATCGAGTTCAACGCGTAGCATCACTTTCTCGTCACTCGACAAGACACTCTTCCGTACGAGGGTCAGGCAAACCTCACACCTCCACCCTCACGCCTGGGGCTTCTCCCTTTCGCTCCTCACACTTGTGCTCGACGCCACAGCAATCCACCAACGTTGTTGTTTCAAAAATGAACTCCCCAGCAATCATGAGCCATAATCGTATAAAGAACCATGTCAAGAAGACGGAAGTGCTTTCTAGTACCAGCGTTCCAAATTCTGCAGTAAACGCGTCTTCCACACGCACACATGAGATAAAGAAACAACCTTCATTTTCCCGAAGGAGCCTTCCTCAGCCCGTGAAGGCCTGCGAGCTGTCGCCTCCCATGGCGCCGAAGTCGAAGGAACCTTCAAATGTCAGCGGGAACAACAAGAACTGTCTCGGCAATGCCAACCATATGGGTAGGGTTAGTGTGGAAAGTGCAGAACTTCGAAAGTCCTCTGCGTCACCATCGCCGGAGAAGGCGACGACACGGCAGCCGTGGAGTCTGGAGTCGGTCTTACGGCGTCGTACACCTCGGCTGAGTGGTTGCCACCTCACACAGCGACGCCTGGGGTCAGACTTTAACTTTGGTGAATAACGCCCCGAGTAAAAACTGAGAAAACAATAAATTTTTCATCCAAACCGTGAGCAGGACCGAAAGGGGATCAAAGAGGGGTTTCACCTCTATTGGCAGTATTTCGCACTGTAGAGGGAGTACGAATTGACATTGATTGATCTCTGTACGGTTGCTTTCTCGTGTCTTTACGATCTGTACTTTGTATCATTATTATTATTTTTCTTGGCTTGTACCCTTTGTTGAAGTGTCTATTTCACAGATATTTTTGTTTAGATTTTGTTGACATTCTTTGTTGCTCGCACTTTCTTAATCTTTTCAACAACTAAATTGCCCTATGGAATAGATTTAGTGACGGCATACTCACCGCAGCTGATGCCAACAGCATCTCTATATTGGTCATTTCACTGCTCTTGTGTTTCATCTAACCCTATTCAGAGAAACTGCTTTTTTTTTGTCGATATCTCTTCGTCTTCCATATATTTTGTTATTTTATGCGTCTCATCCATTATATTTTTTTTTTCGAAGATTATATCAAAAATAAACATAAAGAGCGAGAGGAAAGGGGAGAAGGTAATAGAAGTTAAAACTGATACATTTATTTTTTTTCTCTCTCACCCGCACACCTTCCTTGTAGTCCATAGTGCATTATGTCTCTGACGGCGAACTCTGAAGCACTGCAAAACTCTCCTGGGGAATTCCTGCAAGCTCTGCTCGAGAAACACTCGCTCGTGCTCATCTCCACCACGTACTGTACCTTCTGTACCAAGCTCAAGGCACTGCTCGTGGAGTGCAAGATCCAGTTCACCGCGGTGGAGATCAACGTGATTCAAAACGGCCGGAAGCTGTTTGAGGAGGTCGTTCACCGCTCCCAGTGTCACACGGTTCCTCAGGTGTTCTGGGACGGCACATATGTGGGCGGGTACGATGAGATATTGACCATGTATCACCGCGGCGAACTGAAGCGGCTCATGCAAGGATAAACACACACGCACATGCTGAACACCATAATATACTGCAATGCAAACACTTCCAAACAAACAAATGTTTATATTTTTATTTCAAATAAAAATAAGAATTTCGTTTGCTCCTAATCTCCCAAGGCACGACGTTCTCTTCCGGTGTATAATTACCCCTTTTATCTTACTTTTTTGACAAACCACAAATAATAAAATCCTGTTCGTATCTTCAGCGTGGGTGTCCTTCCGCTGTGCTTGAGGTCGATTAACTTTTAAATAATTTTTTTTTTGAAATCTCCCCGTTCTTCATCTTTCTTCTTTTTCCATTTCTATGATTTTTGATTTTATTTACTATCGCCAGTTGGGCATTAAGATTTCCCCTCATCCTCATTTCTCTAATAGTGCTGTTGTTGTAAACAGGGTTTAATCAAAGAAACAAGGGCGCTCGTCTTTGGTGTTTCAAAAGTACCAAAGACGAACAGCGCAGTTACTAGAGAATCTTTAAGCTGCAACGAAAAGGAGTAAAAAAGATAAAAAATCCTTTTGCCTCATATTTACAACATAATTAATCCTATAAATTACGATATATATTTTTATAGAGAAAGTACAGAATATTTTAGAATAACAAATCCGTGTCTTATATACAGGCACAACAGAGTATTTATGCTTTCTTGTTTGTGTAAAGAGAGAGCGGTACTTAACGAAATATATTCAGCCTAGTTCGTACTTTTCTGTGTTGTGTTTTGATTGGGGACCCATTACTTTTTTACTACTACTTTATTATTAAGATTTTTTGCTTAATTTATATTAATATTTTTATTTTCTTTCTTATATTATTGTTTTATTTGTGGGCTTTCTTTTATAATTTTGTGGGTATTTTTTAACGCAAAATAATTCTTAGTGAAATCATTTTTCAACTGAGTGAAAAAGTATTATTATTATTTTTATTTACTATATTTCAATACGTATATATTTCGAACGCTCTTTAACTATATTTTAGGTGAATTATCTACTTCTTATATATTACTATTCTTCTGTTGGGCTCTTCATCTAGTATATACCACAGCCATAAAATCACCCATACTTGTATTCTTTGGGTATTTGTGTGCTGCATACATAAGCATGAAAGTATCTATAAATATAAATTACTTACATTCTATTATTTATATTTATTTACCTCTTAACTGTATTACACACCTTCAGTGAAGTAGGTAGACAGCACAGCAGTACCTGAGTGTGTTATTCAAAGATCTAAGGAAGAAAGACGCAGGTTAAAGTTAATCTTGTCTTAAAGTAGATATTATTTTTCTTGGATCGTTATAGTTGCTATCATTATTGGCCTCCTTTTTCATTTATTTTTCTTCGTCTCGCTTTCTTGTCCGCTCTGCAAGAAGATCAACACCCGCCGCTTCCGTGACTCGTTGTTTCCTTCAAAAATCAAGAGAAAAAAATTATTAACGGAAGTGAAGGCTTTTGAAGAGAAACTGGAAAAAGTTGATTAATCCCTTGGTTTCTCCGCTGGTGGTGGCGACCAGTCCGTTTTGTAACTCCTCCTTCGTGTCTACCTTAATCCTTCCCGGCGCAGCGGTGGCTACTGCCACAGTCTCCACACTGCCCACGACAACAGCCCAGCAGCACGTGTTGCGTTACCCAAGTCCCGCTCCCCACGCATGGCATCCTCCCTGCGAGCGTGCCAATCCACCAGTAGTTCCATGGGCAGCCTTCACAAGGTTGTCGTCACAGTGAATGCGGCAACCGGCGCTGATCCTACAACAACAAATGAAGAACAGCCAAGTCCCAACGGGCTCGCTTCGACCGCCCAGCACCATCTCCGTAACCACAGCCATACACAAAATAGCAATAGCAATAGTAACACTGTGCATCCCTCAGTGAATACGCTGCATCCTCCTCCTGTGAGTACGAGTGGCGGTCTGCGTTCCAATCGAGCGTTGTCGTCTCCCACTTCCCTGATTCCAGCGCTGCCAAGAGAAGAAAGTGGGGCATTGGAATGTCCACAATGTGCGGTGCGCACATCTATAGTAAATGACCTCCACACGTCCACATTCACCACACTCTCCGCGAGGACAGGAGAGAACCCGGAACAGCAGAAGGACGACACGTCCGCCGGTCCGGTCCCCATTTCACCCTCATCCGCCTGCGCTGTGCCGCAGAAAACACCGCCGCAGCGGCTGTCTATTACCACCATTATTCCTCCCTCCTTTTCTGCACCAGCACCAGCATCGACGAGCAACCGCAATAATACACTTGAAAGCCATGGTGCGGCAACAGCAGTGTCAGTAGGACCAAAGTCGCCTGCGTCTTCCAAGCCCCACCCTGTTCCACAAGCCTCCTCCCCATCGTCGTCGCCCTCAGCCTGCAGCATACCGCAGCCTCCCCCTCATCTCTACTCACAGCAACGTAGTACCTTCTCTGGTGCCGCCACCATGGCAGAAGGGTCGACTTCCTCGTCAGTTGGTAGCGGTCCACGGTGCGGAAGCCCCCTCTCTTCGTCGAGGTGTCACTGTTCCGCTGTGATGGTCTCGCTGGAGGAGGTGAATCCCGCTCGGCGCACCCGCACCGTGCGTACCACTATAGACAGTGACGAGGACGGGAAGGAATCCTCCACAGGCCGACGACGGCTGAGTTGCATGTCGGAAGAGATTCGTCATCCCTTAGTGGGTTTGCACAGACGACGCATCTGTGCTAATGTGACACCTCTTTTATTGCGTCCACCCCCTCCCCATTTAGAGCCATGTAGTGCCGAGACCACGAGTACACTGCCAATAGATAATTCTTCTACAGCGCCGCTAAGCAATTGTGCTGCTTCTAGAAAACGATCCTCCCACCGTTGGGGATCCATGAGCAGTACGAATCCTCACAAGAATACTAATAGCAATATCACACCACAACAGCCGCAGCACAACTCCAACAATATCAGAAGCAGAACGACTAACGAAAAAAGTGGCCCGGAGCACATTTCCAATCCGAATCGTCTTTTCGACACCTCTGAAACCCAACCGCTTCCTACCGTTAGGAGTTCTAGCGATGGCGTCTATCCATTTCATGCTATTGGTGCACTAGGCAATGCCTCGGTACTGCCACCGCACGTGTGGAACATGAGCAACAAGCTGCAAAAAAGCACAGACAGAGACGACAGTCAAAATCCCTCGCCGGCAACTACGTCGTATAAACGACAAATCGTAACCCCGTTGCTTCTCGTTGCTCAGCAAACGACGACGGCATTACAAAAGCCAAACCAACAAGAACAAATGCAACATGTACAACTAAAGAACAGTAGTATGAACCGATGTAACAGTGCCGATGCTGGGCGTGCGAAGGTGAGACGAGAACGTCTAGCGATGTCCAGGAGCAGCAATGAACTGCAGAATGAGCCTTCGTTAAAAGTGATTTCAGTAGAAAGCAGTTTAGGTGCTCGGCCCTCCGCCAATCGAAGTGCAGCCTTTGCTCGTGAGGATGAAAATGTCGTTATCATTCCCAACAATGTTGTAAACTGCGGAAGTGATAGAAGCCATGGCACGCTCCAGAGCCGAAGACCCAGTCCGTTCATCGAGCTCGGTGTCGCCACACGAGCACATCTCCACCTCGCTGACGGAAGACAGGAGGACAGAACCTCTGGAGGGGACCCTGGCATTGCACGTCACAACAGTGATTCCAGCGATGGGTCTTCGGACTCGTACTACTACGCTCAACTGCGCTCTCAACTTCCGCCTTCCAGTTTGAGCATGCAAAACCACCGCTATCTTCCGTCTCGTTCCTCTCTGTTACACTACGGGCAAACGGGGGGCGGACACACAGCGGGCCCGACGCACCAAATTGAAGAGGAGCCGCAGCAGTATTCGAACGATACGGCAACGTGGAAAAACACGAAGGAAATAACGGACGGTGAAGGCGAAATTCACAAAGAGGGAGAGCGTGACGTGGTGCCCTCTGGATCACCCGAATGTGTGCTGACTAGCGCGGAAGAGGGAGGTAGCTCTTACTTTTGGAATAACTTAATGACGCCTCCTGCATTGAACTCCTTCGCGTCACAGCTACCGCACGAGAACGGGGAAAGGGACGCGGGAAAGAATAATGGTGTTGCGGAAGACAAACAGTTCCCTTCTTCGTTATCTCTTCAGATGGCTTCCGTCTCCACAACGCACCTCGCTACTTCCATGTGGCATTGTTCTCTCGTAAACAAGACACGGAGAACTCTGCAGATTCCCATCGCCATCCAGCATCCCTGCACGACTAATGGAGCGATGGAGCGCACGGTGGCATCGCACATCCTGCAGTCGCACGGCGCAGGGAACCCTCAAACGCCACCCCGGACGTCCAGTCAAAGTACGGCCACTATGAGTATGGCGAGAAGCTCCTCCAATCTAACTTTCATTCCCCAGAACGGTGCGAATCATACGATTCGTTTGGGGCAGCCGATGGTTTCGATTCCTTGTGGGGTGATAGAAGAAGTGGATAGCATTCGGCACTCCTCCTTGTCGATGGGTCCGTCCCCATCCGGCTTCCTCTGCCTGCAGCTGAAACGTGAGAAGAGCAGTCCAAGCAGTCAACGCTTCGGAGTCCGCAGTCCATGCACACCCACCATACGTCACCGATCGGGGTCTGATTTTCTGTCCGGAGAAGCGGATATTGGGCTTGAGAGCTACTGCACCAGCATGCCCTTACAGCCGAACATGTTGTCCTTCCGGGACTACGGCGCATTCTCTCTGGCACTTTCCGGAGCTGTTTCCACCAGTACCAATATGCTGATGAGTGGTGCCAACAATAGCAAAAACTTCTGCAATACCAGTAACAACGTGGGAACTCCAGCCGGCGGTGCGGTGCCGGAGCGCGTGGTGTCTGTGCTCGCCACCCCCGAATCACCGGCATTTCCACCAGAGAACGTATCGAGCAACATGCATAAAAGCTGTTCGGGGACCACTAACACGCGGCCTTCCCGAAACTTGTCATCCATCACCCCGACGCATCGCCACAGGCATCACAAGAACCGCTTTTCTTTTTGTATGGGGATGCATACGAGAAACAGCAGCAGTAACATCATCAATCATCAAAGTCGTAATAGGAGGCATGGAACTGATAGCAATAGTGTGGCAGAACATCAGCAAAATATCGGTAGCAGTGCCAGACTTTCTCATCATCGCCGTCACGGTCATCACTGGCACCGTCACTCTCACTTCCGGCACGCCCACCATCACTCCACGGCTATAGCGAAGAATGCTGCGCATTCCTCACAAGCCGCAAGCTTGGTTACGTCTCCTACGACAGGTCCAGACAACGGCAGTAGTTTAGATACGAAAGAGCAGCTCAGCATAGCCGCACCGGCACTAACAGCGACCAAAAGTGTGCAGCCTGCCCCGGGCATACCACAAACGGGCCGAGTGTTCCCGTCTACCGCTCGGGTTTCTTCCTCCTTAAGCCTTTTACTCAAGGAAAGTAGCGCGAGTGTGCTGGAGCACGAACGAAAGAGGGGAGATGGCAAAGGGAATGTCGAACCGACCGAACTACGACGGAGTGGTGGAAAGGAGAGTCCGATGCAGAACTCCAGTACACTACACCTCGTTCTCCCCCCCAACGCCGATACACAGGTGGGAGGTTTCGAAACCGACCGACCCGTTCCACCGAAGTGGGCTCCCACACATGATATTTGTGGGGACTCCGTCTTCCTCCGCAGTAGTGGAGCCCGCTCCCCCTTGTCCTTCTTCTCCCCGGTGTCGTCGTCCACACAATCCCGGCACAACCGCGCCGCCCCACAGGGCCTCAATTTCCGCTCCTCCTTCAACAGCTCCATGGCTTCCAACACCCTCTACACCATGCGTCTCGGGTCTCGTACACAGTTACCCTTGTGTAGTGGAGCAGGTGGTAGTGTGTACAGCCCGTTAGGCCAGCGCCGCCGCTCATCGCACATGACCCCCTCCGTGCTGTGCGGCCCACCGTCCTCGGAAATCGCTCTGGAGCTTGTCCTCGGAGGTGGTATGGGGAACGCTCTGAGCAGAGACGGGCACCCCTACACCACACGGCATGGCTCTAATGGCGCCACCACATCCGGAACCTCAGGGACTTCAGGGACGAGTGATGTGCTCAAAATGTCATTAATGGCCTCACCGAGACGTCCTTCCGATGCGGGGCTGCAGCAGCACACCACCCCTTCGCCGTCCTCGGTATCCGATCGGTCGTCACTGGCAAAGAATCCACAGGCCTCGCCCGTCCCACTGCCCCCTTCTCAAGGGGATTGCATGCAGGTCGCTGCGCACCACCCCCGCCCGTGTCCCCTGCGTCTGCCTGTACCATCGCATGAACCCTTGGAAGCTCTCGACGCCTGCACAACGTGGGAGCGGGATGAAGTCTTTCCTTCCTTGCTGCCTCCTCCGGGACAGGAGCATCACCCGCCTGAAGCGAGTTCGACAGAAGTCTTGCCATCATCCACCATGGCGTTTCGCCTGCGGAGTCACACCACTCCGCAGGATCCCTTACCAGTCGTGTGCTCGACAGCGCACAGCCCTGGCTTACCTCTTCGTCCACTGAATGAACTCCTTTCGGTCGCATCGAGCTCTACAGCAGCAGTGCTGCCACCGCCATCGTCCTCTCCTTCAGCGCAGTTGAAAGATTCCTCATTGCCCACGCAGAAGCCCAGCGTACACCACCCTACACCAATATTCAAACGAACGTCGTCGGAGGGCTGTGATGCCCCTGTTGGCTCAAGGGAGAAGCGGGTGGCGAGTGATACCACGAGGACAATATCAATGGATCACGTTGAGGTGGGGGCGGCGGTTGGCTCTCTCCAAACCATAGCCTCCTCCGCAGCTGTTGGCACCGCCTCTCCTTTGCTGGACGTGCAAAACTTTCTCTCCCACTCGGAAAGGACAGAGAGGAGTGCCAATCCAGCATCTGCGGAGAAGATTGACCTCAAAAGGCCTGGTTCCAGAGGGAAAGTAGCTAGGAGCCACGAGGGAGTACAGTCTCCATCCACCTCCTCATCCTCTTGTTCCTGTAGTAGCTGCAGTCCCAGCAGCAGAACAGGGGGCTCCAGCGTCTCGCGGTGCTCGTGCTCCGGCTCGTATTCGGACAACGGTAGTCAAGGGTCTTCCTACAGCTGTTGTAGTTGTAACTGTAGCGGAAGTTGCTGTAGGGTGGACTGGAGCACGATTCGTAATCGGAGTTACTTTTTTGATGTCAAAGAACAGCTTCTCATTTTGGATGGAGTGGGTACCGTTGAAAGTGTAACAAACTCTCAAAAGACTACCGCACTAGCGCATCATCCCCATCCACACAGCGAGGTCACCTCCCCTTCCTCCCATCTCTTACATCATAAGGGGCATCACCCTCATCATTCAAGTAAAAAGAGCGGCTGCGAGGGGTCCCAACTTTGCCCTGGTGGAACAGGGAGAGCAATGCTTCATTCGCTCATTGGCTCACCCATCTCCGTTTTGAAGCACTCTGGGGAATTTGCTGTTCAACGTAGAAGTTTCGCTTGGCCAGACTTCGGAACTGGAAATGACCCCAATTGTAGCGGCAGCCATCACCCGTATTCGATGCGGTTTAAAGCTAGCGGGCAGGCGCTTACCTCGAAGGAAGTGGGGTGCACCACCAGCATGGAAAGTCCAGTCAGCTACACGAGTCAGCAGCACCAGCATCAAGGCGTACCAGATGAGGGCTGCCGAAACACGCTCACATCGGACGTCGTTGTTTCGTTTGGAACCTCTCATCCCACCACGTCGCTAGACCCGATCTCCGCATCACCATTCGAATCACAACAACCGCAGCATCAGCAGAGAGGTCCAAATGGTAACAGTCCAGTGCATGAAGTGGGTGGGGCTAACACTGTATCCGATCTCCACCTGCATCGAGTTCCGCCGTCAAGACGCGTTGTGGGAAGCGCCACGTCGGTGAAAGCCGGCACACATACACGGGTCATTCCCACCAGTGAGAGCAGCACGAGTGCGCCATCACGTCAAAAGCATCACCTTTCTGTTTCTTCCTTGTTTCTGGAGCACTCCACTGACGAGGGGATTCGACTCGTACCGTCCGAAGGTAAAGAAGAAGATAAACAAAGTCGAGGAAGCAACAGTGGGAGGACGGAAGACGGGGGTGAGCCACTGCACCACAACAACTGCTCCTTAGCCAGTCACACCCTTCATAGGTACCTCTGCAATGTGGCAGGTCCCGTTCGTAGCACGAACAGAAGCTATTACGTGAGTTCTTTGAGTCGGAATGTCTCGCAACTAACTTCTGGTCACCCTAGCCAAAGCGGAGAGGCGAAAGGAGCATTTCAGTTACCGAATTACACTCTACGCACGTCAACCGCCACCAAAAATGCTAGTCTCACACAGTATCATTACCACCATCAAAAATACGGTCGACAGTACAATCGAGAGGAGGAGGAACACTCTTTAAAGCCCGCGAGCAACAAGAGCTCAGCCGATTCCTTTTCAGGCGGGCTTTGTAATCAGCGTTTTAATTCTTCGGAAGCGCTCACACATCATTTGGAGTCCTTCTTTGGAAGTAGCGGTACGAGCAGCTGGTACAAGGCGGTGGTGTTACCGCAGCCCGGTAACTTCCCTGCATCCCCTACATTCCTCTCGCCACGCGGTGTTGGAAGCTTCCAAGGCAGTCTATCTAGCCCGCAGGATTCTCGCGCTTGTCCGAATCATCTGCGACCTCGACAGCATCAAAGGAGCGGGAACCCCATTTCCGCTGGTGGTTCAGACAGCCGTAACGAGTTCTCCAGCCGCGAGATGAATATTGCCCGCATGGGGTACCGAGCTCGTACCCCCACACCGCGTAGCTCTGGAGCGCTGCACCACCGGGACTTGGAAGGCAGTCAAGCCAACACGAATGGGGGTATTTCGAGCGTGCTGCAAACGTACCCAATCATACACATTTTACGAATACATAACGCGGAGTCGGATACGTTTTCGCTCATCTCGGACAGAAGTGGCATCGTGCATAGTCATGGCAATATACTACCCAATTCTGACGAAAGAGGGAGTTCGGTGTTACAAGCCGCGCTGTGTACGCAGCGCAGCACTCCGCCCACAAGTAATAGCAAGGAGCATCACCAGAAAGTTGTAAACCTCACTTCTTCAGTGCATGTGAACCTCACTCCTCAGCTCTCGCAGTCTTCCTCACAGCAACATTCGCCACAGCCGAAGGACCCGAGGTGTCCCTCCTTGTTAGGTGCTCAAGGCTCCGTCTTTCATTGTCCAATGTCGCGTATGCCATCAGTACACCCTCTCTACAGTGAAGATCGCAATGAATCGCCGAAGATGTCCCCCATTTCCTCCGTCTCACCATTGGTGCAAGACTTCAGTTTCTTAGCAGGGATGCTGCATAACATGAGCAGCACTAACTTGACGAATGCCACTCAGCTCGCCTTCAAGGAAGTGGGACCGGCACTAAGCACATCAGGAGTGTCAATCGAACTGTCTTGATTACGTGCGTCCGGGAATTTTTATCCCTGCGAGGAAAGAGTTCTCAACACCCCACCCATCCCTGAAAACCATCCGGTGGGTAATGGAATAGGTCGATCCCCTTTCTTAGGTGGGCCTTTGCCCCCTCAGGGGACAACCTCGCCGCTGCGTCTCTACCACTTGTAATAATGAAGCCTCCCTAAGAAGGAATAGCAACACAGGTCATATGGCATCTCCAAAGCCAGCGCAGCAACCCCAAAGCTCACCACCCGAGACCTGCCATGTCTCCTCCAGCCAGCTCGAAGTGAGTTGCGTCGGGGCATTTTGGTCTGCAAGGATCTGCATAAAATTTGATGAAAACTGCAGCCAAAATGAAAAGACAACAGGCGAAGAGTAAACGACGAATGACTGATGCACAGAAGCTTTATTAGAGGAGCTCTTCCCTTGAGATCCATTTTTCACGAATTCTTGTAATAATATCTGTTTTATTTCTAAAGCTGCTAGAAGAGACGAGTCAATGAGTAAAAAACTATATGTTTTCCCCATTTCTGAGATCCCACATCTTGTTTTTTTTAACTAGTTTCTAGTTTATTTGTTTGTACCACCACCATTAGTTTCCCTGACTTATCCTTTTTTGATACATTTTTGCTTTTTTTGGTACAAAAAAGATCACAATATATATATATATAGGAAAATATTATTTATATAGACGTATCGAACCCTTTTCATGAAAAAGCTTCTTACTGTCATTATTTTTTCCTCTGGATTTCTTGTCTGAAATTAAAGATATGCCTTTTTTCCTGCGATACGCACGTGTTCTTTAATTGATCCTTTGATTAAACATAAGGTGAAACCCTTAAACCCTAACCACATTTACGAAAAAAAAAATGAAAAAAAATGCTTAGAAAAACGGTAGTAACTTATGTATATATAGTTTGAAAAAAAAAAAAAAAAAGATTTTTTAGATGATACACAATTTAGTGAAGGAAATAGTGAACGATCCCCTCACGGGTCTTTACGTGAGAGAAGGACGACGAAGAGAGAAGAGCACGATCTGCCATTTTATCGTGTTCCAAGGTTTTATATCTCTTTTTTTTTTTTTCGCAAAACTCATTCTGACAAACGAAAAAGAAGGCATCATCTAAATGGAGCCTCAAGGCAAGACACCTCATTCTGCACTGGTAAACAGGATAAAAGTAAAAATAATTTATAATTTATACACCACTTTCGTATTGAGAAGTATTTAGGTGGTGGTTGGTCAGGCTTTCTGGACCTCTTTCTACACATAAAGGTTCTTCTCATTATTGTTATTGTTCCGGGTTCTTATATTTTTTTTCGTTCTTTAATGAGGATGTCTTGTGCGTTGATAAGATCACTCAATCATTGGACCGAATGTTACACATTCACAAGAAACAATAGCTATATTAATATTTTTTACGTATTTCATTCCCATATTGAGTCAAAAAGAAATTTGACAGACCAATTGAAACTGTTTTTACAATGTTTATGTGCTTAAATATATATTTTTCTTTCGTTATTATTAGTATTATTACTTTTTGTTGTTGTTGTTATAATGAGTATAAGTCTCTCTGTCTGAGTAGAAATAAATAAAATAATAGTATCTATATATGGATACATCAAAAAATACAAAAAAAAGTCAGTTGACTTATTTTAATGATTAATCACTAAAAGGGTGGGGCCGAATGAACCAACCATAATAAAGCAACTCACGTATTTCCAGAAAAAGAGCGGGATAATTCTCGACCCTCTCTAATCAGTGAAAGTATGCTGTAGATGACTGATGAAAATCAGTATGTGGATCGTCAAGCAGCGCTTCACACAGCGACCACACCGACAGAGCCAGTATGGGCACAGGACATCCTCCGACCGCAGCAGCAAGCGATCTGCGAGGAAGCTCTGGACCCGGTCAACCTTTCCGTGGAGGCACGACGAACACTCCAGTACCGTATCACGCAGGGTCTCGAGCCCGGAAACGTACGGGACATGATTCTGCCGAATCGCACACAACTCCTGATACTGCGCTTACGAGTGTCAGCGTGCCCGCAACTCCCGGGCTCACTACCGAAACACCCCGAGCCATGCCGATGGTGCGGAAAGTTGCTCGGTCGGTACTCCAATGCGGTGAACTCAGATCGTCCAGAAGAGGAAGCTGCTTTGCACATGTTTCAGTGCCGGCGTTTTCGTCCACCCACGGGGATAACAGTAGCATCCCTTTTTGAGAACCCGCCCAAACCATCACTCATCCATTTCATTGAAGCATTCACGAGAGTCAGTGACGACGAACATGAACTTGGAGACAGTGAAATGAGTGCGGAAGACGAAGAGGAGGAAGAAGAACAAAACTGTAACTAATCCAATGATAATCCGTGAGAAAAAAAATAATCAATATATTACATCCCTAAAAGGGTGGGGCCATTGGCCCAATGAACCATTAACCATCAAACCCACAGTAACTAAATTCAATAGAACTATATATATACAAACACGTTGAGGGAGCAAATTCAGATGCATGGAATGCGGAAAAGGAAAGAATGTTACGTTGATTGTTTAACGATTTTTTTGTTGTTGTTGTTCCTCTTCTTTATTTCCTACTTCCTCTTCTTTATTTCTGCAGTGACACGTTAAAAATAATAGAATTCATTTCATCAAGAAGACAAAATCAAAAGAGCCAACTAGGTAATGAATCTTCCTTTTCATCTTCGAGACCTTCTCTCTGGCTGGGGAGGGAGCTCTGTGAATCTCGAACCCTTTGAACAGGGTAGTGCGGCGACGGTATCGAGTTCTCATCACAATAGTCCAGTAGATCACCATATTTCTAATAGCTCGAGTGGCGTCACTGCGGCGGCGCGCCGAGCCACGGCAGTCGGCTCTACAGCGAAACCAGGACTGAGAGAGAGTGCGGGTGCGGTCTCCTCACCCCAGTCAACAACACCAAGGCAAATGGAAAAAAGGAGTGCCGACTCTCGAGACGTGCCTTCCAGTGGCAGAAGAACACAGCCACGTATGGAAGACACAGCAGTGGCGCCAGGTCCACCTTCTGTGCAGCACAGCAGCATTGGAACTGAAACACATAGACGCATACCGCATCGAGAGGGTGTTTTTCGTACGCATCAGCAGACAGATGGTGCTGGCTACTTTAAAGAAGAAACGGAGAAGAAGAAGGAAGCAATAACACCATTGGTCTGCTCCTATGACATCGTTCAGCGCCCGTTGACGATCGTCGCACGCAATTCCAATACGCAGAGTGGGTGTCGGCTGAAGTTGGAGGAAGGGCCGCAGTGCGCAGACTATCACCCCGACTTTCGCATACTGGTAGTGGGTGGTGCAAGGGAGATTCAGTTGGTCCAGGTGCAGCCTGCCTTGGGGCATGGCCTTCCGCTCGCGGCAAGCCACACCATCTACCGGCCTTTTCCCCAGCGAGAAGACATCCCAAAAGGTAAAAGCAAATCCAGCAAATCCACAGATGGCGGAAACACAGAAAGCAACAATAAAGGTAATAGTAATAGCAGCAATACGAGTACTGCGAATGAAGCCGAAAGCGATCATGTACCACAGCCTCTGGAGAACATGAACGCTAAATTTAAAGTAGCTAAGGTGGAAAGTATTGCATGGTACCCCAGTGACACAGAAGCCACATTCGCTTTTACGGATAGCCTCCCCACAGTGACGATTCTGATGGATGTGCTGGAATTTCGACAGAGTACGGATCACGTAACGGTAGGCGTCAAGGAAGACGCGCTATTGATGAATGAGAGCGCCAACGCCGCGAGTCCTCCTTCCAGTACCACCGGTAGTCGAAAAGGCACTCTTTCCAACAAGAAGGAGGACGTGGGAGGTGTTGCAATGGAAACGTTATCGGCACCCCTCAATGAACGTAATGGGAACAGCAAAGACCCGATCATCCCCACGGCATGCTCGAGCACCTCGAAAAAGCGCTCTCTAACAGCATCTAGCTCACCACCCCGACATCAACCTCGAGGCTCCAGTATTACGCGAGCCAGTGTGAGTGGCGCTAACAGCAGCACGAACAACACTGCTATCCCTACTTCCTCACCCAAAGCATCAGCAACTCCTCAGACGTTATTTTCCAATTCAACAAATGCGCGACGTCGACAAGCGGCAGCCGCGGCGGCAGGGAGAAAAGGTCCACCGCCTGGGGCTTCTAAAAATTTCCCACCGTCCACACAACCACATCATACCGCCTCTCCTTCCGTGGGCAACGAAACAAATGCACGAAGAGGCAATGAAAAGAAGGATGCGAGTCCTTCCTCTGCTTCTGGGGCCGACGATCAACGTGGTTCCAATGCGGACGCGGAGAAGACGATCAAGATTAAGGCGGTGGGCCGGACGCCTCGCTTTACCTCCTTCATCTCTGTTCCCATCACTCAGTGTCTTTCACGGCCGTACCCTTATGCAAAGAATCGTAAAAAGCTTTGCGCTGCACATGAGGTCGGCGAAACCAAAGGAGTCTCGCTGCATCCCTCGCCGCTGCACTACAATCGAGCCTTTACCACCCCAGGGAGTGGCGGCGAGAATGAGAACTCCAGCTGTGGGCCCACCACTCGGAATAGTAAATCAGGATTGGTTCATCAGCATCATCATCCAGCGCAACCTCACAGTCCATGCTCCACTGCATCGAGTCCAGAGTTTGAGATACGATGTTGGGAACCCGTGCCGCGTCAGCTCATGGAATTCACCATTCCGATCAAAGGCCATCCGAAAAAAACCAAGGTGGTCTGGGACCCGCATCACCCCTATACCTTGGCAGTGACGAGTGCGCTGACCTACTTTGAGTTATGGGAAATTCCAATGGAGTTTGTCTCGAAGGAGGAGTCCGTCAAGTTGGCGATGCAGATGTTACTTACAAAAACCATTAATACCATGAAGACGAAGCAGAAAAGTGCCAGCAAGTCCGCGATGAATATCCAAACGCAAAACCATGAGAACGAAGCGAAGAATGAGTTCATCTCGGGTGGCTCACAGAGTAAAAGTGCGGACGATCACTTCAGTACGGAAGAGGCTGCAATTGAGGCAGCCAAGAAGAGCTTAAGTGAAGAAGAGCATGAGGATTTTGAAAAGTTAGTGGACAAATTTGTGTACATGCGAATGTTTCCACCGCGTTTAGTATTGCGACCACCGCTGTCATCCAGTGGGACGAGCTCGAGGAACCTCGTGCCGCAAGACTTAGTCTTCTCCCCCTCTCATCCGCACTGGATTTTAGTGCTCTGTGAAGCCTCGAACAACTCGGGGGAGGTACGAATTTTTGACACCCAACGATTGCACCATGGCGGCGCACCGGCATTGGTTTCCATTCAAGGCATGTGTCTGTCGATTTCGTTTCATCCCTTGTTTCGCGATGTCTTGGCGGTAAGTTATAGAGTTGCGCGGAGTACAACAGCGTGTACAGTGGAGTTCTGGGAAGTTTTACTGCCTCAATCAGAGAAGGGTGAAACGAAAACTGCACAGCATAAATGCCGAAGTGGCCAGATAGGAATTGAAACGGGTGCAGAGATGCCAAAGACGACACTGATTGGCCGAAAACCATGCACACAAGAGGAGAGCTTCGGTCTTCCAACGGGAACCGTCGAACCTCCATCCACCTCCACATCGTCGTCCTGGTCGGAATATCGACACACGCCCATCCCACCAGTGGAAGATGCAACCTCGTTATCACCCCCTCCTACCGCCAGCCATTCGTTATGTCCTGCAGAGGAAGGCGGTGTGGACTGGATTCACCTCGAGAGCTCCAGTGAAGTCACGTCTGAGATGCCTCGGACAGCCACCGTCAATGAATCGCGAAGCAGCAGCTGCAGTATTCTCACTACCACCACCGTCAGTCCCACCCATCACCTCTCACAGGCGCTCCAGCCACTGTCATCGAGTGCGGCACCACCAGGGATAGGGAGGGGACGAAGGCAGGAGGAAACGGCGGTTCGCACCCCCACGTTACGTCGGGACTTTCTACCACCCATTGTGTGCTACGCCTGCTTCGCTCAGTTTCGCTGGCGGCCGCTGAGTCTTCCCGGTATCACCTCCTCCTCCGCCGTGCGCCGTCGTCGGGGAAAGCGAGCCATGGAATCGCTCCGGCAACAGATGGCCGTGTTCTCGAAGGCTCCTGCTGGGTCTTCTCCGACAGACGGAGGAGGGCCCTGCAGGAGTGCAGAGTCCTCACCGGGTGTGGAGGGTGGAACACCCCACCACCGAGCCTCCCCGCCTTCTCGTTCTATGCAGGTCCCCTCTCTCCTCACCAAGCAGGAATTTTTACTCTCTCATTTGTGGTTTGCCACCAGTTTTACCGACTCCAACAGAAGCGTGTGGATTTGGGACGCGTTATACCGTTACGCACCGCTGTTTACGCTCAACTTCACCTTGATCGAAAGTGCGCCGCAGCCGCGGCAGCCAGCTCTGGCCATCAGCAGTAATGGTACAGGACCGTCGAGTCGCCTTGGGTCCGGCGTATTCACTCCCTCAGCCGCTGGGCAGGCATCTTCCGGAGAGGGGGCAATGAAACCGCTCAACGGGGTGTCTCCCGCTTTGAGTACACCGACACTAAATGCGGCGGGCGTTGGTATGTTGCCGCCCAGTGGAGGTGTTCGGAAACGCGAAATCGATGCGGTGCCCGTGGATGTGGTGTGGGTAGACCACTGGAGTGTCGTGGCGGTGTACCGCAGCGGCATGGTCGTGCTGAGCAGTCTCATATCCGACAATCCTTTTGCCTTGCAGGAGTCGTCACTGCAGGAAGAAGAACAGCGGGAGCAGTCGATGACGGTGAGTAGTCCCACCGCAGCGAAATCGACGTGGCGTTCGGAAAGTGCTCCGCGCGCTCTCACACCTACAGCAGTTGCCGCTGCAGGTCGGTCTAAACAGTATCCTGGAATGGCTCTCTATCGTTTTCTCTTAAGTACAGTGGTGCCTACGTCACCATCGATGAATAACGCCTCTGTTCCCTCATCTTTTATGCAAAAGCAAACGAACTACCACACCACGAGGAGCGTGACATTTCAACCACATAACGCTAATAGCACTTTTGCAATGGGAGGAACAACAACCACACCACCACCCATCCAAGCGATAGAAACAACTGTCCCAATGAGAGAAGCGCAAATTTCAGTCGCCCCGTTGTTGTCCCTCGTCCACCACCTACAAACAGCGGAGAGGAGTTTCGGCTGTACTGGTATTCCACGGCACACCATTTCCTTCTCTCCCTTGGCACATTTTCCCATCACTACAATTCATGCGCTTTCCTTTGATCGCTTTGTGGTACTGCAATGTCCTTCTCTTTTACAAGACGCTACAACCTCTTCCAGTGAGCGGCATCTGTTCCACGGCACTGAAGTCAATGCGGAGACCCCGGCGGAGGAGCCGTCTCCTTTGCTACTTCAATTCGGTTCCCATTTAGAAGGGTTAAAGAATTACTACGCCCGAGTGCTTCACCATGGTGTGGGGCTCTTAATCTCTCAACATTTCGAAAAGGAACTCCCTCCATTTTCATTCCTGGAAGGGTTACAGCCCTTGTCGCTGGATCAATCTCTTCCTTTTCGAAATCCTGGAAGTAGTAGATGCGAGCTGCCTAGCCCGATGTGGTGGGTAAGACAATACAATGGGCCGAGCGGAGGTGCGTCAGGTGCCACCTCGCACGACGCTTCTGCAGGGCCACCCACTCTGAATTCGACGGAGCGGTTCGCATCACAGTCACCATCTCTGGGTCACACAACGCCGTCATTACCCAATGGAGACCTAGACGATTCATTAAGTGTCAGATGGTGTACCAGACCCTTTCTTCCCTCTTCGAGTCGTCAAGGTGAGGAAAGTACGAAACGTTTGTTTCTCCTCTTGGGTCCTGTGCTTCACGATATGAAAGCCCGCGAGCGGAGAATGGACGCCTGGGTGGCTCATCCGCAAGAGGAACACCATTTTCACGGTGCTTCACCTCCAGAATTTTCTACCGCCTCACACAACGCAGCACCACCAGCCTTCGAATGTCCCGTTCCGCTCTCGCACACGACTTTGTTCACTCGCTTAGGAGAAGCCCAGCCATGTATTCTCTTCGGAGTGTATCAATCTCAGACCACGGCTTTGTTGCCCTCTCCCATTTCTGTCCTCTCATCTCCCTTTTTGAAGAGTGTCTCCCGTATCGTACCGCTGCAACGAACAGTCCGCTGGACATCGTTGCAGCGGCTACGCATCACACTAGCAGCGTGTCTGTCCGCCCGACGCTTCGGTGAACCGCACCACCTCAATCGCAGCTTGGAGAATGCCATGAACCGTAGATTTGAAGATGAACGCTTCTTAGTCTTCGCGACCGAGTGGGACATGGGATACGGAGCGGCCCTTCAGCTTCAGCATTTGCGAAGTACGTTACAAGAGATGGAGAAGCTGAAAATGCAGCAGGCAGCTGCGGCATCCGACAACCCAAAGGGAGAGAGTCCTCTTGGCTCTCCACTAGGAAACGGGTCCTTCCATTCGATTCCCCTCTCCTTCACTGGTGAGCCGCAAGGGACTTCCTCCCAAAAATATCCATCCCTTTCCGTTTCCAGGCAGGAGCTCCCTGTGGAAAGAGACACGCAGCCCATCACCGCTGCGGAAGAAGGCGCTGCAGCGCTACAGACGTGCCATCTTCCGCCTGCGAACGCCTCCACAGCGTGGTGCCAGGCTCGAAAGAAGGAGCATCGAATCCGCGCCCAGAAGAAAGCCGAAAGGCGGCAAATGGAAGAGGCAATCGATTTATACATGGCGCACTGTATGAAACACAACGCGGAGGTGTGTCGTGAGCAGTCCGCGGCGGACACACAAAACTTTTATCACTCTCTTTCCACCGCAATGATGATGTTAATCGCAGAAGAGCAGCAGACACCACATCTGCGTGAGCATCACCAGCACGTCCGGGACGACCTTCGAGGAGCAGAACGACATCCGATCGCGTTACCCAAAGAAGGGAGAATTCCCTCTCATTCGCTGCCGACAGAGGAAGATGTACGTCATCTCGTCGAAGAGCACTTAACGGAGAGGGCTCGAGACGGACGAGAGCAGTGGTGGCGAGCAGCGGTGCATGCGTGGTGCACACACTCCCCCTCGATCATCCTTACCGTTACCGTCTCACAGCTGGAGCACGCTTCTCTTCTGGGAGACACTCAGTTCTGTATTACCTTGTATCAATTGTACTGCCTCTGGTGGAAACTGAGGAGGGGGTTGGAAACGTGCGCGGTGTATTCAGCGCAGCCTTTCGTCCATATAGAGGACGACGAAGCGAATAGCTTGAACGATCCTGTGAACATTACTGCCTTTGATGGTACTGTTTCGTGTCCCTTGTTGCCCACCCCTATTGCCAACGCTGCTTCTGAGCTACGTAGCACACGAGAAGAAGCGGACGCCGTTAAGCCGGACTTTTCCAGCCCTCTGCACTCTCATCACCGGGGGGCAGAGCGCCATGCAGTGGAGGCAGCTGCTAACGAGAAGTACAATGAGGCTACGCCATCTGTTCCTCAACAACCTTCTGGTCCGAGTGCGTCCTCTGCTGGAAAGTCTCTGCCACTCTGTGAGGCGAGAGGGACACTTGGCCCTTCCATGATGCTCTCCAAGTGGATTCCAGTCCCTTCTGTCTCCACACAACCACCCATCGTCTCTTCCTCCACTTCCACCGTGTTACACACGTATATGGATCCCAACAGCACGACAGCGGGGTACCTGCAATCCAGAAGTCCGACAACAGTGCAGAGCCATCACGTCGCGGGTGAAGTCAAACACATTTTATTCACGAGTCTCCCTCGAGCCGCTCCAGCCGAAGCATCTCACGATGCGAGCCCGATGCGGCTCCAAACAGGAGCGGCGTTACTCCGAACGGCTTCTCGTGCGCCACCCCACGCCAGGTCGGGGACATCGACAGGGTCCGAGCGCACTGGCGAGGCTGCTCCGCTACCCGAAAGCACTAGAAACCCCCCAGCGTGTACCCCTGAGGAGTGGAAGCACAGAGCACTGCAGTGGTTGGACCACTACGCGACGCAGCTGCAGAGCGCCGATCTCTTTGTCCCAGTGAATGAATTGTATCTCATCACACAGGAAACGTTTGGGCGAGACAACCCAATCCTTTTTGCCTCGCAGTCTGCATATGAGAAGCAAAGAACCTATGTCTTTTGTGAAGGTTGCGAAGGGCACGCCGCTGCTCATAACCCCGGCATTGCGGCGGATGGTTCAGTGACTTCATTACCATCTAATGGCACTTCCTCCTCCGACACATCTCCCACTTCTGGTAAAGGCGTAGGAGGTCCTCCCGGACCCTTCAACCATACGAGTTCAGTAGCCCATACCCACAACACTAATCTTGTGGGAGTACAAAAAAGTAACAGCACAGCAGTGAAGACATCGGTGGCAGACCCTCCGTTGAAGCCTTTCAAGGAAGCGATTCAACGTCACTTCATCGCAGAGGGTGGCATGCAAGTTGCGGACGACTCCACTTCCACCGCTCTTCGCCAAGTTATCGCTTACGCGCTGCGGCGTGTAAAGGAGACAACCCTTCCGGCGCCGAAGGTTGGTGCAGTGAATGAAGCACTTGTACCGGAGAACACCACAGCACCACCAGAAAAGAAAGGGAGTGGACATCATCAAACCTCCACCCGTCTTCTGCATCAGACTTACGCACCGCTTCAGTCTTCTTCGCAGTCTTCTCAATCCGCATCTCCGATCGCTTCAGAAATTTTTTCAGGTGCGCCATTAAATGTTATTCCGCGGACTCCAGGGAAGACCGAACAACATGCCCAGCATGATTCGCACCGAGTCGCTCATCCTCCTCAAATTTGGAAGAAGAAGCGCCACCATCCGAGAAACTCTCAACGACGACGACACTGCGCCGCCGCCACGACCTCAGCCTCCTCCTCCGTCTCCTCATACGACAACTCGAATGTCGTAAACAGCACAGAAGAAGAATTTCAACAGCGCGGGAAACGACAGCCACGACATCGCCGGCGATACTCTTCAAGTACGACAAGTGCCAGTGGTGGGTCTACCAATTCCTTCTCCTACTCCGACACGGAAGACTCCTACACTTCCAGTTCCAATGTTACCCGTAGTAGTGCTCACCGTCATCATCGCCGTCAGGAGAGCTTGCTGTCTTCATCATGGTCTACCATGAGCTTCAATTCATCTTCTTCGTCTTCTTACTCCTTTTCCGAATCGACCTCTTTTACAACTTCTTCCAGTACGGAACAAAAGGTACTTCAGGGTTCACGTCGTCACAAAATGTCGCACACGCATAGAAGTCCTGTAAAGAAGAGTGGAACTAGAAGGTCTATCAAGCCTTCTCAAAAATGCCGCCGAGAAGGAAACGAAGAAGCCGCTGTGAGCCGGGCAGCTGCTGCCCCGTTCTTCGCTGCGGTGTGGGCGTTGCGACGACAGTTTAGTCGTCACCCACAGGATGCCAATGAAGGCAACAACGAGGAGGTTGAAGAGGGGAGACCCGCCTCCTTTGTGGGGAGACGTGGTGCTACACCTCCGCTGTCTCCGCCTGAAGGGGGTCGTGCACGAAAATTTTGGATTTCACCGTTCATTCCTGCCGTGTATTCCGCCATGGGCTTTGGCCGTTGGAAGGCGGCGGATCTAGAAAGGCGAAGAAGAGAGAGATTGCTCCATCATGTCGTATCACACCGGAGTAACTCGCCCACACGAGGAGGGAAGGGCAGCAGCAATAGCAGACAGTATCAGAAAGCGAACCGTCATGGTCATTGCCGTTCTGCCTCTCACAGCCGAAGAGTCGCTCACCTGGCCTCGACCTCGGCGCGTTGTTATTTCTCGTCTTCACTTCTCTCTTTCAGACACGGCCCTCGACAAGGTGGGGAAAACTACAGTAGAAAAGAACGGCCCGCGGTAGGCAATCTCGCGGCGCATAAGGGATCCATGCCCAGGAACTACTCCTCCAGTTCCTTTCATTTCTACTCGCACTCCAGCAGCTCGCCGCTGTTCTCGAGGCGTTATCCACCCTCCTCCTCTTCTACAGCAGGAGCGGCGCGTCAACGAGGTCAAGGTTTGGGAGTCGGCGCCTTTCACGGTCAGCCGTACCGCCGAGTGGTGACAAGGGCGATTGATCGACACGGGGGTGGACCCCCTTTGCCGCCCTCCTCTTCCACGCAGCGTGATGTTTCCTTGAACCGAGGTGGAGGGCGGGGCTCTGCAGGCGAGCCGCGTGGGAACGAATACTATACTGCCCTGGATGTCCATGGTGGTGTGTGCTCCTCACTCTCCTTTTCCCGAACAGCCACGGAGACAACGCGAGGGCAATATCCGGCATCACATCACTCCAGAAAGCCGCAGCGCCGTCCTCTACGCCGGCGCTACGCCCCTTCGTGGACTGAGAAGGGAACGGAAAATGTCGATAATGTGAGCATCCCCGCCAGCAAGAACACCTCCTCGACAACGATCCCCAATTCCGCTCTCCCGAACGCGACGTGTGTTGCGTGTGGTAACTACCGCCAACGTATGACCACTTGTGTGATTTGCGAGTCGGTGGTCGAAGGAGTGTTTGTGCGCTTCCCTGAATGCAGTCACGGGGGGCATCCACAGCACATTCGGGCCTGGTTGGAAGTCTCGGATGCCTGTCCGAGCTGTGGTGCACCGGTGCATCAGTCCGCCACCGTCACTGCGGTGGAAGAAGAGTTGGAGGCCCTCCTGTTTCCCTTTTGAGCAGCAGTTAAAATGAAAGATGAGAGAGCGAAAAAGAGAGTATTGGGGAAGGGGGGAATCCCATCATAGCCGTCAAACCCCGGCACCAAGAAGAAGAAAAAGCAGTAGTTAACTTTACTGTGTTTCTCGTGCTTTTCATCTATAATATTTCTTTATCATTATTATTTCTGCATTTAATCACCCTTTCTCTTCACCTGTAATTCTTTTTTTTGTGTGGTGAAATCTTTTTCTTTCTTCACAAGGTTATAGGCAGACTCATTACCCGGTAGGGGGTTCATTGTACGGAAGAATCACTTCCTTTTCGAGGAACTCCTTTACCTTTTTTTTTTTTTTTTTGGCTTTGGTTGTTGTTTGTTTCTAGTCTAGTGTGTTCCTTTTGATGTGTACTAGAAAGAAGCTTCACACAAAGCACCTAGTGAAAAAACAGAAAGAATACTTCTCAGCAACACTCACACTTTTTTTATTTTTTTGTGTGTATTACCATAATTCTCGATTACATAATATATTAAGAGCAGTTCCATTTAATTCATTGAACAGATAAACGATAACATTACACCTTAATCTATAGATACATTATTACTACTACTACTATTTAGATTTAGTACTAGACTCTGCAGTTCAATCATTTTTTTAAAGCAATAAAAATATATATTATTAATTCAAACTTCAGCACCATTAAACTTAAAACATTATTTTTCTCGTAGTCATGTCCCTTCAGCAGTACTTTGCGTTAGGATGGGAGATGCTTCTGCTCGAGCCGCTCTCTGTAGCGTATGAAGGCGAAGAGGAGAACGTAACAGAAACAGAAATTCATAAAAATAAAGTCAAGGCTAAGGAAAATGAAGAGGGCAATGAAGACCACACGTTTTCATCGGAATCCATGGAAGAAGAAAGCAGCAGTAGTGTAGAAGGAAAATGGATCGATCCGCTTCACACCACCTTATTTCTGCGTCCAACGCCACCCACAGCAAAGGCGACGGCAGCGGCGTCCACTCCCTCCGTTGATGAGAAGGAACACTGTAGAACCAGCTCGTCCCACCCCCCTTCCACTTTGACGAGTCATCCCACAAGGAAGAGTGTGGAGCCCTCTCGATGTTCCCTCACCATCACCCGGACGGACTCAGAGAGCAGCTGTTCCACCGTCGCAGCGGGATACAGGGCAGTGAGTCGATTGTTTTTTCAAGTCTTCACACGGTGTGTGCAGGATGAACTAGCGTATCAACGAGATATTTTCCTAGTCGAGCATCAGCCGGTCTTGGAACACTTGGAAGGGGTGGAGAACCGTATTCAGCAACAACAACAGGAGCAGAAGCGACGCCTCACCTCCTCTTCTCTTGAAAATCCTCAAAAGACTTCTTCCGGTGATGACACAGCAGTTGCTTCTCCCAGTGGATTTCTACAGCGTGCGCGCCTAGAGCTGATGCAGCAGATGGGTGGCGCCGCTATGGTCGATGAAACTCGTACTTTGGTGCATCTTATTCAGCAGGAGAAACAGCAGGAAGTGAAGGGCATGCAGAAGAGCGCTAAAAAAGACACTCCACAAGATCATTATATGATGTATCGCTTGTCTCCACCACTTCCAGCACATTACGAAGACCGTGTGAAACATCTGGTAGTCGACGCTGTGCGATACGCCACACAAGTCTCGCAGCTCTCTGCTCTTCACTCTGGGAGCTGTGAGCACAGCACTGGTAGGAGAGGGACTCCTGCGAAAAGCCACAAGCCGTCTGATATCCTGTTTGGAAAAAGTAGTATTCATAGTTCCTTGATGTCCTCGTCTCCTTTGACGCAACCAAAAGGGAAGGAAGGAGATTGTACAACTACTCCTCAGCGGCATCAAAATCGCCGATATCATAACTCTGTCTCCTCCTCACACTCCTTTCCCTGGCTCACTTGCTCCTCCTCGTCACCCCTCTCTCTCGATGCCACCAGTGTGTTGGCGTGTGCCCCACACGGACCTCGGTACGGAGATCCGGGTCAGCTGCTGTATTACAAGTACCCTCCTCCGCTCTTACAAGAGAGTAGCTTCAGTCTGGAGACGCTTCGGCTGTACATCTGGCTGAAGACGTGGCAGCGGAAACAAGAACAGCAGACGAAGGCCCGAGAGACAGCGGCTGCAGCAGCACGGCTCTCCGATTCAAAGAGGTTAAATGCAAGTACTGGTACATCGAAGGAAAAGAGCAATCAGAAAAATCTGTCAGCAGGACAGAAAGTGCTATCCTCAACCAAGTCAGTCAACCTCATAGAAGTAAAGCCACGTGGGCGTCCACGAGGTGTGGTGGCACCGTTTGCCTCTCTCAGTGGAACGAAAACGAGTGCGAGTGCGTACGAAGGAACAACTCCAGAACCTCCGTTAAAGAAGCGGCGATCAACGGCAGCGTTGGGGAGTGCATTCTTTGAAACATCCACTCCAGATGGAAGGATCGCAAGAAAGGAAAATAATGAAACGGCGGAAGTGGATTTGATCAACTCATCTACCCCCTCGTGTGAACTGGAAGAAACCGGGGAAGCCGGAGCTTTAGAGCCAGTGAAGCAACGCAGGAAGAGCAGCTGCTGTGCAGAAACAACCCTGAACAGGAATGAAGTGCAGACGAGGGGCCCAAAAGCATGCTGCAAGGCATTCAAAGCCAAATCCAAGACCGTTGGTAGCACCAGCCGTGGTACACAAAACAAGAATTTCGAGGAAGATGCCTTGCCCATCTGCTCTACTCAAAGTATTTCCTCCTCTAGTCGGTCTAGGTGCTCGTCCTCCTCTTGGTCCGGCGTGAAAGAAGCGGAAAGCGGAGGGCACGACCACATGTTGCAGAGAGAGCAGCAGAAGGACGAGTCAGGAGTAGAAATTCCCACCAGAGAGCCTTTCTGTGTAGAGAAGAATACCGGGGTGCTGCTCCGCACCACCAACACGTCTGGCTCTCTTCCCTCTGTCGGTGTTCCGGTACGTCGACGTCTCCCATTCAGAGCTTCTCCGATTCGTGCCTACAAGGCTTCCTGGATGCGTGCGGCACATCTGCACACCGCAGTAAAGCACTCCTCACTCGAAGCCGATCCGAATATGCTGCAAACTAAGAATGATGAATTTCTTCGTCTGTCCTTGGAGACGCTCATACAATCTAGCGATTCGGCCACACAACACAACGGAGCGAGTACATCTGGAAATCCGCGCCTGCCCTTTCTGTCAACGGAGCGAGGGAGTCGCTACGTGGATGCCTTTGGCAACCCCATTCGCAGTGCTCGTTTAGCCGTGAAGGAGGAAGAGCGCAAGGTGTTGGAAGCGAAGCGGGAGCGGCGGCGTGCAAAGTGTAGGGGTTACTTCCCACTCGCCTTTACCTTCTCGAGTTCCCCTTCCCGTAGTGCCAACCGTGCTCCGCAGTCACCATCCCCGGAGAAACAAGGTGCCAGAACTCCCTTCTTATCCACCACAAAAGTGAAGCAGCAGCATCACAAGAGCCGACATCGTGGGAGGGGAGGCGGTGCACAGCTCCGTTCAAAGAGCTCTCCGGCGGCCCCTCGAAGCATTTTATCCGCCGCACCGCTGCTCCCCGCTATGCCCTCCTTGTCCATGAAGCCACGAAGAAAAGCACTGCGGCTCGGCAACGGCCACACGATCGCACCAGTCGGGACAGATGTGGTGGAGGAGGAGGGTGGTAGTGATGCCTCATCCTTCAGCCGCTCTGTGGCGGAACAACTGCATCAAGAAGACAATGACCTGCAGCCCCTTCACAGCGGCTTTGCCATCTGGCAGGCGATCTCTTCATCCAGCACCAGCACGACTCGCAGAAGTAGTACGAGTAGTATCACGAGTACACCTTCCCGTGTGGCGCAGGATCTGAATGATGAGAAATGTCACGAAGCCTCTTGGCGAAAACGAACTCGGCACAGCTCATCCGACCCCTCCTCCGCAACATCTTCTGGTGCTTCTTCTTCCTCCTGTCACAGCTGTACGACCACCAGCGATGACGAAAGTGACGAAGAGGAGAGCGATGAAGCGGAGGAAGGCCTTCACGCTGATTTATACGAGCCCTCGGCGGTGTCTTGTATCACCAATATTGCCGTCATTTCGGGATCGCATGGGTGTGGAAAAACGGCGGCGGTGTACCTTGCCGCCTCGCTGCTTCAGTCACGAGTTGTAGAGGTCAACTCCTCCGTGTTGCGAACTCCAAAGACATTGGCTACACTGGTGGCGGAACTGACGAAGAGTCAGCATCTTTCACATTGGAAGGACGCTTCTCCGAACAACCACATCTCGAGCGACACGCTTAATGAGGGCAATACAAGGGAAGGTACGTCAAGCTCCTCACCACGAACCTTGTTTGGTGGTGGTGTCGTTCGGCGCCGTACCGCCCAAGAAGAACTCGAGTTCATCAAGCAGAAGCAGCTCCAAGAGGAGGCGGAGCGCCGTCGGCAGCGTGAGGAAGCAGAGGAAGAAGAACGCCAGCAAAAGGCGAAGGAGGAGGAACTCCGAAAGAAAAGGCAAAAGAAAAATGTGATTTGTGCGCAGGCGATCCAGTCTTTCTTTTCTCTGAAGCCACCACCCCCATCTTCTTCCTCGAACACCGTGGAACCGGGAAAGTCTGAGTCGGCGCAGGAGGAGCTCAAAACTGCGGAGCAGCAGGACTCGAAAGCGCTTCTATCTCCGCAAGGGCTTTCTGGTACACAGGATGGTAGTGATGGCGTACCGCTCGTACCACCTTCTCGTAAGTCGATCATTGCCTCCGTGACCGCCGCCAGCCTCCCTCCACCTCCTACCACCATACTTCTCGTCGAAGATGCGGATATTCTTCTTTCGGGCGGGGAAGAGGCCCATCACGGTCGAGCGGTGTACAACGCTATTTGTGAGATGGCTGCCGAGAGTCAAATTCCAATCTTGCTGACAGTGAACACTCCTTCACCAGAAAGTGCGTTATCCTCCTCCTCCGTGTTGGGTCCGGCCATTACCTCCGAAGCTGGTGGTACTAAGGGAAAGCGTTCTGGTGAAAGTCAATTGTATTTCTACTCCGCATGGCAGGACAGCGTGCTCTCTCTACCGCGATCTGAGCCCATTGGATTCTACTCTTTTCCTCCCCCTTTACCCTTCGCGATCCGCACCGCTTCAGAGAGCGAGAGGACCGGCTGCAATGGCGGCGCACCGACGCGCTCTACCGCTTCGTGCTGGACCGTCCCAGATGCTTGGAACTGTACGAAGAGCCCAGGCGGATCGCTTGCTTCTGTGGTGGAATCCGCTCTAGGTAATGCATTTCGAGTAGAAAGATGGATGACTGCTCAAAGAGAGTTGGCAAAGCAGGAGGAATTTCTTGTATTGGCAGCTCAAGGAGGTCCATTAAGCGAATACGGTGGTGCCGGAGAAGACCCTTGGGGCTCTTTGCCCTGGGAAGAATCTTACCCGCCTTCAATGAATCCGCAGCATGATAAAACAGCTATGGCATTGCGTTTGCAACAACCACTCTGCACAAGTGCGGCATCTCACCCTTCTGCGAATAGTGTTATCAGTAGTACGACAAACTCCAGGCTGCAATCCAACACCCTCACCTCCTCCTGGTTTCCGGCTCGCTGCCCCGAACAGAATGGGAAGAGTGGAGGGGGTGCAAGGAGCAGCACTAGCCCGCTCGTTTCATCGCCACTCTCGTCTGGTGGAATATCCAATTACTCATCGTCTTCTGCTTCTCCCACGAGTACCGCAGTACATCCTTCTTCCACGGCCACTCCAGCTTCCCCGTTACGCTTTACACCGTCACTGGTCGCACAGTATTTTGGGGCTTCCACACCAATGATGTACGTCCAGCCCCTTTCTCGTCTCGAGGTGTATCTCACCTTGTTAGTGGTTGGGGCGGTAGAACTCGGTCTACTAGAGTACGGCGATCTCACATCAGTAGAAGAGACTCCATTGCCGGAAGGTCATGAGATGAGCGACGAGACAAGAGAGAAGGCCACACAAGTGAATGAAAAGATGAAACAGCACTCCAAAGGAGTTGGAAAGCGCGGTCAAGGAGCGGAAGGATGCACCCCTCACCTCAAAAAGATGAAACTACAGAGGCCCAACTCGCGTCACCACTCAATATTGTCTCAAAAGAAATGCAAGGAGGAGGTACTCTTTGTTGCGGATCCTGAAAATTTTCTGTACTTTTCCGAAGTATTGGAGGATTTTGTCTTGGGCTTAAAAAGTTCTCTCCTAAAGCACAGCAACGTTCCATCGATATCGGGCCGAAGATCTGCCCTCCTGCCACTCTCTGCTCTAATGCAGTACAAGACACAGCTCACCATGACTACGGATATTCGCTATTGGCTTAATCAGCTTCAGTACTTACTGCTGGGGTTTCGCGGCAGCTGGCAGAAACCTCTGTTCAGCGCTGTGAAAAGCTGTGCTGTAGCTGGGAGGGAGCCTGTCGCGGCACCTCTCTCAACAGATCAGCTCGTCAAGGAAGGACTTCTGCCACCGGAAGAGCCGCTCTCTACGACGATGAATTCTCCGTTAACGGTGCCAACACGGCATCCGTCACTGTTAGCCTTGAGTGCCAAGGCCATCTCTCGTTCTTGGTGGGACCTTACTCTGGGAACGTATCTCACCCTCTATAGTGAGGACGCATATCCTCTTGCTACACACCAGGAAGAATATCAGCGATGGCAATGGGAGAAGTTATACGACCCTGGCGAGTGGGTACCCGTACCAGCTGCCTCGGTGAATAACGGATCAGGGCACCTCCACCCATCTCTCTCATCCCCCTCTCCTTTTTCTTCATCTTCCACAGGAGGTGTTGTTCCCCCACCCTCCACGTTAAGTGTTTCGTCCTCTTTATCATTCTCATCCTCGAGTTCAGTGGTGTGGGTAGAGAAGAGCGCACTAGTAAAGGAGCTGCATCAGGGAGATGTCCAGCGGGTGCAGTACCTGCGTGAGAAGGTGATCCGCGAGCAGCGTCCATCACACGAAAACGTTTCTGTCGTAAAGAGGGAGCATCCTTCGACTCAAAAGGTAAAAAGGGCTAAGCATGTTCGGTCATCGTCTTCATTCAACGCTCGTGTGAAAGCAGTGAGGGTGGAAGAGAACTGGGACAAAGGGCATCCGCCTCACTCATCCACCAGTAATATACTCCAAGAAGGAGAAGCACAGCTGTGCAAGAGCGGTGAGGAGATGAAGACGGCGGGAGTGATCGTCATCCCCTCTCCTCCGTCCTCTCCAGATAAGAAATCCGCCAAGGTGAGTCATCCCGTTCCGCTGTCGAACAAGTCCGACAAACCCAATCCTTCGAAGACCTCTCCGACGAAACTCGAGCCAGTGCAGGAAACAGAGCCGATAAAGAACAAACTGACAGACTTCTTTGCTCCACGCATTACTCGACGTCCTTCCGGAGACGAGGCCCGCACCACAGCAAAGTCGCCTTTGTCTTTGAGCACCACCACTGCCACATGCACCAGCGTCACGGCAATAGAGGGCCTTCCATTGGCTCAGATCAAGATCCGGTGCCCACCCACCCCTTCTTCCTCCTCGCAACTCCATCCTCCCCCCACACACACGACGAATAGAGAGTGCCCTGGGACGAGTAGCTCTTGCAGTGTGATTTCATTCGCATCCCCCTGGACGCACCTGCCTTCTCCCCTACCAGCCCCAACGGATTTAGTGCTGCTCAGTTGGTCCAGTCGGCGGCAGAACCGTTTGGTCCGCGAACCCGCCCCCCTCGATGGAAACCTCGCATGGGATCTCGGGGCACCCAGCGCTTTGATGCTCCCAGAAGGCGCCCGTCAGAGACGTTTGCTGGGCTGGGTGGCCATGCTGTGCGATCGAGTGGCCCTAGTCGAGGGAACGCACTGTAGCACCGCACACGAGGAAGAGCCTTTCGCGCCGCCCACTTTCAACTCCATGACGACGCAGCTCTTCTCCTCTCCAGCGTACCACGTCAATCCTATTTGTGACCCGGACACTTTTCCTCACCTCACCTGGTCTGGTCTTCGAGGGGATCTCCCACCGAATCGCGGAATACCAGCGGCGCCTGTCGTCCCTGCACTCTCTCTTAGTGCGTTACCGCCAACGACACCTCCACAGTTCATTCATCCTCCTCACAGCGCATTGGAGAGCACTCATGCACCACGCGAGATGAAGATGGAGAATGGAAAAGCCTTCCCTGCTGGTGTCTCCCACTCCTCACTCAGGAGTTCCACCACCAACGTGGTCGCCGTGGCTCGTTCTCCGATCGTGGAAGAGGAGTCGCACAATGAACATTTTCTCTTTCAGCGCCACGCCAATCACAGCTCTGGAGGCGATGGTTTTCGTGTGGGTAGCACTGGAAATGAAGGGACGGCTACTTCCATGTCGGACGGAGGAGTTTGTAGCACGAGTGCAGCAGCCGCTGCTGCTCCACCAACCACAACATCTGGTGGAATGGGCACTAGAGTGGGAGGGTCCACCAACTCGTGGTATCGCTATCGATACTTTATGTCTCAAATCGATCTTTTCATGGCAATGAACGCCGATAGTTATACGCCTCAGCACAATGATAAGAAGAGCACCGTTCGTATGAGTGGAGGTATCGGGACGTGGAGGAGTCAGAAGCAGCAGCAGCGCCAAGAAGAAAGAGAACGTCAGGAAGCTTATCAGCGGCTCCTCATCACTCGCGATGCGAAATCGTATGAAGATTTGATAGGGTTTTCTCCCTTGTGGTTTAAGCAATAGAAGAAGGAGAAGGAAAAAAAAGTACTGTAAACACACACCGAGAAAGAAAAAGCGTTACCACTGGGCAGTGGAGGCTTTGTTGGCGGCAATTAAGAGGAAGAGGGTGGAGATGCGCTCCATGTTCTAAAATAGCATAGACGGTTCGGAGCAGTGAAAACGCACAAAACCGGAAACAGAAAAATAAACGCTTTCTCAAAGACGTCACTGCTAACTTTATACTAGTATTTTTCTGTAGCAATTTTCAATTTCTAGATCTCCAACGTCTCCAGAAAAAAAATATCTTTAGTTATGACACCCTTCTTGTTGTGCTGCATTGCTCTTTCTTCTCTATTAATGGTGAAACAAATGGCTTTCTTTCCCTTTGACTTTTCTCGCTTCGGATAATGGTTAATGAGGTCATGGTGGTTTATGTGGGAAGTCCACAAAAAAGTGCAGGATAATAAACGATAGGAGGTAGAACAGCACTACTGGAGCGCACCACCGTCTCGCTGGCTATCGGCATTGTTTCATCCACAGATTATTGTAATATTAGCCTATAGCATAAATATATATATTAATATTTTTTAAAAAAAAATTGTAGTAACCCTCTCTATCTTTTTCCACCCTTATTGGATAGTCTTACAAAGAAATTTTAAGGATACGAAAATGAAGCCTCGTGTTAAAAAGGCTCTGATCGGAGTTTTTCTTGTCACGGTGCTGGTGCATCTGTACACCATGCGAATCCCGGAGGAGAAGCAGCGCTCTACGCGGCGACGAGAGCCTTTTCTGATGGAGCGAAACGAATGGACGATTCGCTTCGCTGAAAAGAATGCCGTGTTTGCGAAGCACACTTCTTCAGGAGGCAATCTGACGAACAGCCCTGCGAACACAACAGCCAAGGAGGGGGGGGCGAGCGACGAAAAGAAGAAGAGGGTTGGCTCTAATGGTGCTCGTACAGGCTTGGAGGATTCCTTGAGGGGTGAAATGGAATTTGTCTCTTCGCGGACTGACATCGACCAGGAAAAGGTGAAGCTATTGGGTTCAAACGGGAACGGTGGTATCGGGCTGGAGAGACATTTCTCAGACCCAAATCCCCTCCCTACAGTCTTGCCGAAATACTTCACCCCTCGGCCCCCACGTGACGAGCGGCTGCCGAGCATGGAATGCCCCTTAACCCTTTTCCCTCTGGTGAAAGCCCATAGGAAGGAGGCAGCAAAGACTGCAGAAACGTCGAGCAGAAAGCACACGAAGGAGGTGGAGGCTTCTCATGCAAATAGCACTGTGGAAGAGGGACCCGAATGGTCCGATGAAGCGGAATGGCAGCGCTCTCTTGTGGTAGAAGATCTCTATCACACACCGCTGGCCACCCGTCACGCGTATGCCGTGTTCGCCGGGCTCCACTTGACGTTCTGGACGCCTAAAGGACTAAAGATAAGCCTCGAGGAGCGTCAAACGTGGAAGGAAAGCTGGCGTTTTGAACAAAAGCTCGTCGCGGATGGGCAGGTGAATGACCGCCCATTATTCGCCAGAGAATTATTCCCGCATCTCTCCGAGGGAGCCAGTTTGCGTCTCCACAGTAAATATTATCAGCTGAACGAGCGCTACTTTCTGCAAGAGCCACTCGAAGGGAGAGAGGAGGATACCGCGACGCCCCGCTCTGCTTTCACACCTTTTATTACGAATTCCTTTTGTGACGCATTCGTAGAGATGCTGCACCTCCCTGCGCAAAACCCACTGGTGGTCGACCTCCCGTATCTTTCTCAGGTGGCAACCTTCACGCTGCAGTGTTTATACCTTCGTACGAATGCCCTGCGGAAAGTCGTGCGTTCGTTTGTTCTCGTCGTCACGGATGCGGGTCGAGACCCTCCACACTCTCATCTTTCCTCCTCTTCGTCTCGAAACACAGATAGCGAGCAGCATTTTCTGCGGGCAACCGATAGTTTTAGCATTCAGCAAACACCCTTGCTAGCTCAATACCCGGATGTCACGGTAACATACTTGCTAGATCACCCTTTGCTCACACATTGGTTCTCTGTACACGGAAATGTGAAGCATCGGTATTTTACCTCGTTGCCCATTGGATATTTGTGGTACCATCGATCTGACCGTTCCCTTCTCGTGCCGGATCAGGGGCGGCGGCAGCGGGAAGAGGAGCGCCACACTCTTCTGACAAAGCAGTTGTTTGCGGCTCTCAATCTCACAAAAGTCTTTTATGAACCCTTCTTATCCACGAATCCCTCTGTCGTACATCGTACTGATAAAAACCAGAAAATTCCCCAAACAACGGGCTTACGGCTCATTTCTCAAATGTGTTTGTGGTTGGAGGATGCACAGGATGTCTTTTCAGATGGTAGCACGAGTGGGTACCTCGCTCTTCATTCAATGGCTAATCTTCCGGCGCCAGTGCACACTGTCTATATCGTACTGGTTCCCTTGGTCAAGGACACCACCGCTCCCCCCTACCTCATCCAGTCCACCTTCAATGACACGATCTTCACTTTCGACGATAGTGCTGGCAAGGACGTTTCGGTGCAGGCCGCCCAGCATATCGCACTGCTGCCCTTCACCGCTGCGGTGTACCACAAACTCATGCAATACCCGTATGGGGACCCGCAGGAACGGAAGTTAACCATTCTTGTGGCGGGGAAGAGCGGCACCAAGTCCAGCTGGAATGGGGAGTCCCCTCAAGGAGCGCTCTATGCCCATCTGCAAGAACCTCACGCTCCAGACTTGAGCTATGTGGTGGATGAAATGGGCACAGAGGAGTGGTACACCGCACTGAATCAGTTCGCTTTTGTCGCCTGTCCAATAGTGTGGAGCTACGACTCCAGCTGTATCTGGGAGGCTTTGGTGTTTGGGGCAATCCCACTGCTTCCTAATGTCTCAAGCACCTCATGGGGTACTTCAGAGTCATATTCTTCTTCCTTCGGCTCTGCAGTGCCGGGTGAAGAAAGAAATTTAGAACCCATCATTTCGGATTCAGTGCAGATGGACCTTTACGACGGTCTTCCAGTGGTCTTTTACCAATCAGTGGAGCAGGTGACCAACACGGCGTGGCTTCAAGAACAGAAGAACCGGGTGTATGACAAGGCGATGGCACGGCAGTTGGAGATATCCCAATTGTTCCAGCAGACGTGGGTCAAAAAGATTTATGGAGTGAAGCACACCCGTAAACTCATCGGTAAGCGAGCCAGTTCATAAAAAATACAACAAAATTAAAATGAAAAAAATCGATGGAGTAGCGCATTAGTAGAAACAGAGGAGTAAAAAGACCCGTTCGGCTGGGTGCGAGCACGAGTCACTCGAAAAGGCCAAACCACCCACAAAGAAGAGGGCTAGGTGTTACCTCTTTTATTCTTCGTGCAGGCGGATAGTATGATCGTCTCTTTATCTTTTTCTCATCAGAAATGAAGAATTTTCTCAATGATAACCTTTATCTGTTGTATTTTTCTGTTGGAAAAAATGTGGTGTAGCACCTCTACTTCTGGTATTTTGTGCTGTATAATAGTTGGCTTTTTTTTTCTCTCCCCTACTCTTTTTGTTATGTTATTATTCTTATTTCTGATTATTTGTTGTTATATATTATTGTTATATTCTTAAGGTGATACTAAAAAAGTGGACCACAAAAAGTGCAATTCCTTTCCACATTCCGGGTACTCTTCGGACAAGAGAAAGAAAAACCTCGATAAAAGAAGAAATTGGTGATGCGCTGCTGCTCCACCGAATGGAGGTGTTCCTTCCGAATCAATATTCCACTTCGAATCCTGCTCCTTCGCTGGAGTCTATTACTCCTTCTCGTATGGATGATGCTTCTTAACATCTCCTGTACAACAAGATCGCCTCTCAACCACTTCAAGAGGGAGGTGTGGTGCTACGACTCTTTAAAGGACGGTCGCCTGATATCTTATTCCTTTCCCGTGTTTCCCTTGCCCGTGGTTGCGGAAGCGTCGAAATTTAACACAGACGTCGGAAACTTGTCAACCCTTCCAGACTCGAGGACCGAAGGGAACGTGAAGCCGAAGCTCCACGGCAAGAAGGAAAAGCAGAATACCATTGAAATGACAGCAGAAGAAACGGAAACCACGTCTTTAACAACGCTTCAAGCCAAAACAAAAAGTGAACCGGAAGCATCGAACATCCGTGCGACTGAGATCTCAGAGAAGGTTGACGTGGTCGCTACTAATGAGAATCCGAAGCCAACCGAAGCTAAAGACCCCTCCATAATGGATGATGTCGTTTTTATGGATGTCGCATCTCCTTCAAAGTTTTCCTTAAAACCGTTGCAATCCTCGAAGCAGACGACAGTGGAACCTCGCATGCTAGTCTACAATAGCACAAGCGATGGTGCAAATGGTGCATTATCGGAAGGAACCTTTGATTCGAGTGAGTCCGCAACGATAGAAAAGAATTCTGATAACAGTAGTTCATCTTCATCTTCAGCTCCAGAAGTGTTACCCAACCCGCGTTTGTCTGAAGCGGAGTCTACACAAGCCTCCGCACAGAACTTTACGATAGAGGGCCATTCCGCTACGTTGCTCAGTTCCAACAGCACGACGGGCACTCTAACTTCTGCTCCTTTAGAGTCGTATAATATAACGAGTACCATGGCTCCATCTTCTGGTTTAACACAAATCGTGAACACCTCTTCTACCACCATCACCACCAAAAAAGCCAGCAAACACACTGCACGCACTACAAAAACCCCTCAACATGAAAATGACGTGAACGTTTCCCTCGTATCGCCGTATTTTCCCTTTCTCAATTCCATTGCCGCACCCGATGTGGACTTTCATTTTCCCGACGCTACTCTCGGAAGCGAAGACATCGATTACTATCTGGCCGCAATGACACGGGAAGATGTACTACACATGCCTTTCCCGTACACGCTTTCCTTCAGCCTCTTCGCAGGTCTACGGCTCTCACGCTACACCGGCTCGGGGGTTCAGTTGAGTCCGGCGGAACGCCACACGCTACGGCAATCCGCTCTGTGGAAGTCGGAAGAGGCCCTTCACTTCTCGCTGCCGTACATCAACGGGGAGAAGTGGGATGGCGGGGTGAAGCCCGTCACGTCCCCGCCTCGGATGCGGTCTCACGAACTCTTTCAGCGCCTCTCAGAAGGAGATAACGATGCGGCCGAGTTGGAGAAGCTGCAGATGTTTCAAGACCGCTACTTTCTGGATCATCCTGAGCCTACCGCATTTCGCAATGCCTTTTGTGAACGTTTTGTGCATTTATTGAGTGTTCCCCACAGACCCCCCCTCGTGATTGAGATGCATCAAATTCATGTCGCGAAGTTTACCTTGCACTGCTTATTCTTCCGTTCTATTGTCTTGAAGCGCACAGCTCAGCGTCGTTTTGTGCTGCTCTCCACAGGAAGTAGCGCTGCCGCCAGTGGGAGCTTCCTGTTAGACGATGAAATGGGTTCTCTGCGGCACTTGGTAAACTTGACTTATCTGGTACAGCATCCGCTTCTCGTTCATTGGTACGGCGTGAATGGCAATATCCGTCATCCAAAGTTCACGGCGGTGCCAGTTGGGTATCGGTTTTATCATCGTAGCGGACGCAGTTTGTTAATGACTTCGTATCTCAGCACTGAAAATGAGAATCCTTCGACGAAAAAGAATGAGGAAGTCAAGAATGTGGGGATCACAAACACCATATTGGGAGAGTTAAACCTTAACGAGATGTTTCCTTCAGCGCCGCACAGACTGAAGTGGGGACGCAAAGGAGTGATGTGGATGGAAAAGGCGTTAGAAGTGTTTGCGGGCACGACTGTCAACCCTCTAGTGGAGTGGCTCCCCATTGAAAGTCTTCCGAGTCGTATTACCACTATTTACTTTGTCCTGATGCCCCTCATCGATCCGTCTCCTGCGTCGTCTTTAACTGAACCAGTGAAATTGAAACAGGAAAAGGATGGTGCACCGCACCCAGAGTTGGCGGACCCACACAAGTACAACGCCTATCGCGCACCGTCCCTGACAGAGAGTGTGTTAGTCTTCCGCTCTAGTGGCACCGCAACGGGTAATGACGCGACGGAGGCGGCGCAACACATCGCGCTGGTGCCTCTCACCGTCGCTCTGGCGAAGCAGCGCATGAAGCATCAGCCATACGGTGGCATCAAGCGCGAGCTGCTCCTGATCACCAGCGAATCCAAGACGGTGAACGGCCATACACGAGCAGATCTTCTAAGCCAGTACCTCAAAACCCAGCCCAATCTTACTCATGAAACTTCGATAGGCAGACAACGAGCGTATGGGAAATTGTCCATGTTTAATCTTTATGTTTTCTCTGTCCCTCAAAAGAATGAACATGGCTTTGACTCGGAGCTCATCTGGGAGGCGCTACTGTTTGGCGCCATCCCTGTCCTGCAGTCCCCACGTTTCTTTCTCAACGATACCTTGAGGAACGGGTTCGCGAGAGAGCAGGGCTACACAAATTTAACGAGAAGCGAAGTGTATTCATACACGCCATCCGAAGTGTTGGAAGCAGCAGAAGAAAAAATCGATTTAGGAGGTCCCCACAATGGTATCACCGGGGTGAGTGTGGAGTTCCTTAAGGATGTCTTTGACGGCCTTCCGGTGGTGTGGGTGAACCACACGTCTGAGATTACGAAGGAAAACATGGAAATTTGGCGAAGTGAAATTGCGGAGAAGGTGAAACGTGGCGAGTATCAGATGGAGAAGTTATGTGCTCAATATTGGATCGACCATATTTATGGGCACACCAATGAAGACTGAGACTATCTCTCTCTCCAGAGTGAAGAGAAGGCAACATGTCGGCAAACCTTTCAGTTTTGTAGTCTTATCGCAATAGCACCTACCAATAAATAGAGTGCTTTGTTAAACGATTATATATATATATCTATTTATTTATTTATTTATTTTCCAAAAGAAATAAAAACAAGTTCTACCAATATGCTTAAGCAAGGCAGTGAAATCTCTGTGCTATTATTTTCGGATATATTTTTTATAAAATCTATTTGATTGTGTATTTGTCGCTTCTTCATTTTTTCTCTTTTTTTTTTTTTTTTTTGTTTTCGAAGCTCCCCGAGTAGTGACTTCTAAAAAAACGGTTGGACAGCTGTCGTAAAGTTGGCTTCATTTTCAGATGATGGGACACTGCACACACAGTTATTTGGAGTAAGGCCGCCAAATACTAAACTCCTAAGAGGCGATTCAAACGTTTCGGTTCATATTGTCCTGAACATAGGAATCAACATTTTTTTTCAAACGCAGTGTCGTTGGCTTGTGTCGCACCAGTCTGTTGCCTCCTCCTCATGCTGCACACTAGCGTGGTATCGAGTGCTGAAATCCTTCTTCGATCGGTTGGGCAGCAGATTCGACTTTTCCAGGTTACACGACTCCCTGCCCAAGTGCACGCATCGAAACACTCAAACAAAACAATCAGCACCTTGATGTGTCCGGTGATTGCTTCGATACGTGCACTTCGACAGCGAGTAGAAAAAACGTATACACAAACCTGTTCTCTTCACTGTCGATTCGGGAAACATAATTTTGTAATTGTTCCGCTCAGCGCTAAAACGAGGAGAATCAAGTAAAAATTCAGTTCAGCTCAGCATATCTCTACATCGAATATATTTCTTCATTTGGTCTGCTGAATCATGGTGCCGAGTTGGAGCCAAGGAACACACCGCAAATACCATAATTAACTACATCTATGCATCTATTATGGATATATTCTTTATATATATTGTTACTACTGCTATTTTTATTTTACGTAGTAAAAGTATAACATCAAGTGGTGCCGTGAAGTCTCTATTAGCATGGGGATCCCATGTGAGGGTCTTCACTCGCACTATTGCCCGCTCTCCGCTCTCCTCCCCCTCCTTCTGCTCCTGACGCTCGTGTTACCCTGCACGAATGGCAGCGGGGTAGGGGGAGTGCAACCAGTCCACAGCACCAGCAGTAGTGGTGGTGGTAATGCTACCAAACAATCCTTCTTTCCTGAAGGCTTTCGTCCGATGCCGGAGAAGGATGTGCCATATCCCAATATCGACAAGCGAGACGTCGTGGAACAGTTGTATCACACCCAGTACGTCAAACTGGACTGGAAACACATGCCGTTGGTTTTTAATCTACTCTATCAAACCTTTGCTGGTCTTCAAATGAGTCACTTGGCAACCAGTGGTGTTCTGGTAAGTCATCATGAACGGCAGGCACAACAGGAGCACCTTCAGCGAACTCGACGCCGCCAGCAAATTCCTGCGACCACTGCGCCCGTATCCATCCTTCCGCAGCTCATTGCGGGCGATCCGAACCACGGAGATAGTTGTGTCGTGCAAAGTTTCTTAGACATCTATTTTGTGCACCCCGTACCACCAGGGAAATTCAGTCAAGCATTTTGTACCACATTTCTAGAATTGATGCATCTTCCAAAGATGCCGCCACTGGTCGTTGACATGTACAACTGGCATCTGGGTGAGTTCACGTTGTGGTGCTTGTACTACCAGAGTCATGCGCTACAGTCGGCGAAGCGGAAATTTGTTTTGGTCGGATCAGAGAGTGATCACCCCACCACGTTTGCATTCTTTTTCTACGAACGTGAATACGTGATGTTCCACCAGTCCTCGGTGAACCTCACTTATCTCCTTCATCACCCTCTTCTCGCTCATTTGTATTCCGTGAATGGGAACGTACGACATCCCAAGTTTACACCGCTACCGATTGGTTTCTTATTTTACCATCGTAATTTTCGAGGATTATCACCAACAAGACCAGATCAAATGCTTCAGGATGAGATACTACACAACCAGCACATGAAGCTCTACCTTAAAGGGCTAGACCTCCACAAGGTGTTCCCGCACATCCAGCACGAACTCCGGTTCGGACGCGTGGGGGCTGTGTGGCTGGAGACCGCACTGGAAATGTTCGCCGGAGGCACCACAGACGCCACGGTGGAGTGGATCCCGCTCGAGCAGCTGCCGGAGCGGGTCACCACCATCTACGTCGTGCTGATGCCGCTGGAGCGTGAGAAGCGGGAGGGCAGGCCGTCGCTGACAAGCGAGGTGCTCGTGTTCCGGTCCGAGAGCGGCAACCGAGCCACCGCCGCCGCCCAGCACGTCGCACTGCTGCCCTTCACAGCAGCGCTGTATCACAAGCTGCAGCAACACCCGTATGGGGATCCGAAGCGGGAGTTGAAGGTGATCAAGGCTTATACGGAAATGGAGAACCGGGAAGGCCTCACGTGGTATCTCAAAAACCACCCGGATATTGTCGTCACCGCCCCAAGCACTGCCCCATTGGATTTTTATCGTCTCTTACTGGACTTTGCTTTTGTCGCCTCTCCAATGGGGCAAGGTTACGAGTGCTACCGCACGTGGGAGTCCATGGCATTTGGGTCCATTCCGATCGTACTAGACCCCGAATCGATGGCTTCAAAAGCGGTAGGGTTAGAGGAAGAAACGCTTTACCAGGGAGAAATCAGCGTCAAAGCACTTCTTGAGGTGTACGAAGAGCTCCCTGTTGTAGTGGTGAAGGATCCGGCTGAAATCACACTCGAGAACTTAGAGAAGTGGCGAGCGGAGATTTATGAAAAGGCCAAGCGAGGGGAGTACGAGCTGGAGAAGCTCTTTTCTCAGCATTGGATCGATAAAATATACGGTCATGTCAACGAAGTAGAGTGACGGATGGTGGATGCCATTAAGGGAAACCAATTGCGATGCCTTCAGGTGTTGTATAGTCATAGTCTTCCATTCCTCTCCAGCATTTATTTAGTTTTCCGGCATAGTTTCTTTATTATTCTTATGAACTCATTTTTGGCAATTTGGGATATTCAGACTTTCAGGGAGAGCTTGACTCGCACGAACATCTCTGATGTTGTGCTGTCTGGACGTCCCTTTGTTGATTTTCCAAGCGATGAGGTTTCATATCACTTTTTTTTTTTTTCTGTTGCCACTACTGTGCCTCGTCTCAACTTCATAAATTAAAAGAGTTTCTTTCAATAATGTATAACTATATCCTCTCTTCGTATTTCTCTGTCAGGCGGTATTCTACTCCTTTATCCTAAAACTGCTAATATGTTTTTTTTTTATTTTCCTGACCCCTATATTTTTAGGTTTCTTAGAAATTTAGTTTTTAATATAAAAAGGGGTGACTTATCCACACTTTTGTGCCAACCAGTCAAGAAGTCAAAAAATCAATTAACTGATGATTCGTGCTCGATATATGGCATGAAAGTGGATCCCATATGAGGGTCTTCACCCACTCTCCGCTCTCCTCCCCCTTCTTCTGCTCCTGACGCTGGTGTTACCCTGCACGAATGGCAGCGGGGTAGAGGGAGTGCAGCCAGTCCACAGCACCAGCAGCAGTGGTGGTGGTAATGCTACCAAACGATCCTTCTTTCCTGAAGGCTTTCGCCCCATGCCGGAGAGAGACGAACTCGCTCCCAATTCTACACAAGAAGAGTCGGATGAGCTCATTTACTTATCCGAGTACAGCAAAGATAACATTCTTCATCTCCCACTCGTGTCTAACACGGGGTTTCAAGCCTTTTTTGATCTCCAGACTAGTGAATTCACATCCAGTGGTGTAATGATTGGACGTGAAGAGTTTCGAGCTTGGCGCTCTCATCTGCAGCGCAGCAGTAGGCAACCGTCTTCTCGCCGTGATCC